>AWOL01S0026437.1:34152-45658 GCA_000715115.1 Nicotiana otophora | reverse complement strand
TGGGTTAAAGAACGTCGGGGCTACCTACCAAAGGTTGGTCACAAAAATATTCAAAGACCAACTCAGCAAAACCATGGAGGTATATATCGACGACATGTTGGTCAAATCCGTGAAGGCAGAGGATCGCATTGACCACCTAAAGGAGGCTTTCGATATATTGAGACAGTACGGAATGAAACTAAACCCCGAGAAATGCGCGTTTGGCGTAGCCTCGGGAAACTTTTTGGGCTTCTTAGTATCACATCGAGGAATTCAGGTCGACGAGATACCTGAGTAATTGACTACTAATAAGCAAGTCCAAAGACTGACTGGCTAATTGCCGCCTTATCTAGATTTATCTCGTGGTCGTCTGATAGATGTCACAAGTTTTTTGGCATACTCAAAAAAGATAACGGCCTAGAGTGGACGTCCGAGTGCGTACAAGCACTGCGAGAAATGAAGGCGTACTTGTTATCACCACCCTTGCTCTCAAAGTCCGAGTCCTCATCTACCTAGCTGTCTCCGAAGTAGCAGTAACTGTGGTCCTGGTTTGAGAAAAAAGTACGCAATCTCACATTTATTATATCAGTAAAACACTTGTCGACGGCAAGACGAGGTACCCCCACCTCGAGAAATTGGGCCTTGGTCCTGGTCGTAGCTTCACGAAAGCTTAGACCCTATTTCTTGTGCCACCCTATCTCAATCGTCACCACGTTTCCATTAAGAAGCATTTTACATAAACCCGAGCTGTCGGAGAGGCTGTACAAATGGTTCATTGAGGTAAGTGAGCATGAAATCACATATCAGCGTCGAACAAAAATAAATTCGCAAGTGCTCGCCGACTTTGTCGCAGATTTTAGCGCGAAAGTAATGCCCGAGGCCGAGAAGGAAGTCGCTCAAGCTTCTCTTCAAACATAGGACCTCTGGGTCATATACATGATGGCGCATCCAATGCTTTCACGTCCAGACTGGGACTCGTACTCGAGGTCCCTACTAGCGAAGTAATTCGCTAGTCCATACGGTGCATGGATGTGACGAACAATGAAGCCGAGTACGAGGCCGTAATTGTAAGGTTAAGACTAGCACTCAAATATGGGGCAAAGCGGTTGAAACTCCGTTATGATTCTCAGCTCGTAGTCAACCAAGTTACAGGTACTTTCCAAATCAAAGAACAAAGGTTACAAAAATATCAAACCGAGATCTGCAAATTGCCACCCAATTTCGACGAATGCCAACTTGACCAAATTCCACGAACTCAAAACGTCGAAGCAGATGGCCTCTCCAAATTGGTCGCAGCCACCAAAAGCATAACGATCGGGGACAAGAGCGTAGTCCATCTCCTTAACTCGCCATAAGACCAAATCGAGGTAAAAATGAAGTAGGGCCCAGTTATGTTTTGCTTTCACAACTTTTTCAAGAAAAAGACCAAAAACAAAAATTATAAATGAAAAAATCTAAAAAGATTTTGCACTTTCACATCATTTTTTCAAAAAACAAAAAATCAAAAAAAAAAGAAAAAGAAAATCCAAAAAGATTTTACATGTTTCATCATTTTTCAAAGAAAAAGACAAAAAATATGTTTTCTCCAAATTATTTTTTTTTAATTTTTTTTAATTCTCTCCCATATCCAATCTTCCCGAACTACGCATACCTGATTCTCGTCTTTCGAGGCAGGATACGTAGACAGCCCACATAGGGTCCGATCTTCCTAGTGAGTCTTAGGTTCTTGGCTTCACGGGGTCTTAGCCAAATTTGCATGTCTAGCCACGTTCGGCAACATCGGCCGTTTTTGTAACATAGGGATATTTTCGCAAAAGTGGCTTGTTAACCCTTGTCTTAGAGCCCTAAGTCTACCACAAGGTGTCCTCTTAGTTTAAGGTCCATTCCTGTTGAATTTGCCTGCTTAGCCATTTCTTATCACATCGGCCATTTCTGCAAAGTAGAGTCATTTGTGCAAAGTATCTTAGAGACAACGATTCTTGAGAGTTTAGGGGTCATATAGGCCTTTTGAGATATTTTTTCATAGCTTGGTGGTCACCCTTGTTGAGTTTGCACTTCTAGCCACATTTAGGCCACGTAGGTCATTTTGCAAAGATAGTCTCACTCGTGCCTTGCATAGCCCAATAGGAAGCATTATGGTCTCACATAGTGCCTCGAGTCACTAACTCTATTTAGTCTTATTTTTTCTCATTCAGGTATAGATTCATTTACCAGAGCTCGAGCATAAAGATACCCCAGGACCATCTTAGTCAGGACCATTGTTTTCAGGAGCTGTTTGAANGTCACTAACTCTATTTAGTCTTATTTTTTCTCATTCAGGTATGGATTCATTTACCAGAGCTCGAGCATAACAGATACCCCAGGACCATCTTAGTCAGGACCATTGTTTTCAGGAGCTGTTTGAGGAGACTTTTTATATTTTGAATCTATTTTGTCTTTTATTTTATATGTCTTGTCCACTAGTGTTGATTCTTTTAGGTGGTGTCACAGCCTGTCATAGTCTAGTTGAGTTCGTCGAGTCTTTTGTTATCGTACTTCCTATTTTGTATGTGAAAACCAAAAAGAGTTATAAATGAAAAATCCAAAAAGATTTTTAGTTTTAGTTTATTTTATCCATTACTTTTCCAGAACTACGCTTGGTCAGATTCATGTGAAACATAATACGTAGGCAACCTACATCGGGTTTGATCGAATCATTTTAGAAATTAAAAGGAAAGAAAAAAGAAAGAAAAAAAAGGGGATGTGAGAAGTGAGAGAAAAGAAAAAGAGCGATAATCAGAAAGAAAATAGAGGGAAGAAATGAGCAAATCAAGGAGCGTAAGAGAGGAAACAAAGAAGAAAAGGGCAATGAGAGTAAAATTAGGATGATGCCATATGACCTTCGTACCCTCGGAGTCATTTTAGAACCGATAACTGTAACTAGGTGCATTGCACATAATGTGAGATTATCGTATGTTAAATGACCTAACGCTAACGTGATGACTTCATTTGGTTCCTCTTTGTTATCTTCATTATATAACATAAAGTCGAAAGGCAATGGCAAACGACAACAGAGTTGAGTTGGTCGATACTGGTACTCGAAAGCAGTTGGTTGAACAGGACATTGGGTTGGTTGAAGAGGTAAGGATGTTAAGACAACACATGACGGACATGTATCAGGCTTGGATGAATTGGAAGGCACCACCCCTGCCACCACCTAGCTTCCTAAATGCTACCCTTACCCAAGCTATGGTCATAGTGTCAAATGATCCACCATATTCTCCTTATTTTCCCGCTTACCACAGCTTTCCTAACCTCCTTAGTAGCTCCATCGTTCGTCCTCTAACTACCTTTCCCAAAAATAGCCCTCCTGATGTTTTTGAGCCCTGCCAACGACAAGTCCCAGTGGGTATTCCTGCTCAACGCTTTCAGCCTCAACATCGACCCCATGAATATCTCCGTACTCCAGATAATCCTCCCCGATGCTACTTCTCTCCACAAAATCTCCAAGTCATACCTCACCTTCCCACTACTCTATCCATAATGCACCGCCATATACTCCACATCCACAGGACTCGCAATGGCCTGCACCACCTCCACAAATGTCTTACCCACATCTACAAGCATATAAACTACCTACCCTCAGGAGGTTTCAACCAAGGCCGGAGTACAAAATGAAAAGGTAGCAACAAAAGGAAAAGTCTTTCACTACTATTTTTTTTTTGACAATGTAACATAAGTCTTGCACTACTATTGGAGAATCATATACCAGTTTGTTCCAAAGGTTGAGGCAATTAGACATGTTGAAGCCAATTCAGATAAAAATGTTAAACCCCCTTCCAAAGAATTTTGATTATTTTTCAAAGGTGCGCATATTGCTCTAATGCCCCGGGGCACAGTATAGAAACGTGTTGGTATCTGAAAAGAGCAGTCCAGAAGCGTATTGATGCAGGTGACATTACCGTGCAAAATCCAGATACAGCGGATACTAGCCAAAGTCCTTTGCCTGTTCATAATGAGACGCATATTGTTGACATGATTTGTGTTGAAAAGTAATGTGAGAACTCTTCTGAATCCCTTGGAAGACCATTTACCGCAAAGTTTTCAACGCTATCAGTCTCGGTTCCAGAAGTTGATCTTAAGAAAGAGGTGGCAAAAGGGACCCAAAAGCAATTTTCTAAGGTCAATGTGATGGAGATTTGTGAAGGTCCTAGTAATGTTGATGTGCGACTCAATGGCTAAGATATCGGGCTTGAAAATTGGAAAGGCACTCCTTTCTTGGCTAGCCAGGGAAGAGTTTTGGTGGTTTATTTTGTTGTCATTTCTGTTGTCCGGGTTATTTTAGGGTCGTAATCCGGATATTGTCTTGTGGCTCAAACCCTTCTTCCTCATATTTTTCCTAGTTCGTTTAGTTGTAGTAACTCGTCTAGTGTTATCTAGGATAGTTCCAGGGTTGTAACCCATGTCTATTTTGCTTGTTTTGTTTTTCAAACCCTTTCACGGTCTGTCTAAATGTGATCTCATGTTTTCTGTTATTTCTAGTCAGTTTTTGTTTAGTTCTCTTTTCCTTTTATAGTGCTTTTCATGCTGACTCTAGTGACATGACTTGCACGCGGAATTCTCAGCCTGGTCTTGAAAGTTAGTCTGATCAGGAAGCAATGAAACAAGTTTTGAAGATGATGGGGACATTTGAGGGAAATAAGTAAAGATTTGGACATTTTGAGATCATTTAAAGCCCGAATTTTATGAAACTGGGCAGATAGTTTTAGAAGTTAATAGGACGACAAGGATTTGGTATAAGAGAGTGCGTCCTAGACAATTTGAAGCAAGCAACTTTGAGTTAAGTGCATCTCATGTTACAAGATAAAGCCAAGGTAAATTTGTCCCAAATTGACAAAGGACATCCATTGTGAAGAAGAAATTACCTAACAAGAGTTATGTACTTGACAAGGCACTACAGAAAAGTGGAAGCATATATGTGATATCAATGCCGGTGCTGCAAAGGAAATGTTATGCATGATCTTCATTTTTCATCCTCAAGTTGCATGTGTCGTACTTGGCATTTTCAGAAATTGGGAGGCCCTCTTTCAGCTACCCGGACACTTTTGAGCATGTGCTGATCTCTTTGACCTCCCCTCTTTTGGAATCAACTTAGAGTCATAAAAAAGAAAAAAAAAGAAAAAAGAAGAAGAAGAAGTTCGTGTCCCCATAGGTTTGTTTTAGAAAGTTCAGTCCAAGAGAAAAAGAAAAACAAAAAGAGAAAAAGAAAAAAAAGAAAAATNGATGTTAAGACAACACATGACGGACATGTATCAGGCTTGGATGAATTGGAAGGCACCACCCCTGCCACCACCTAGCTTCCTAAATGCTACCCTTACCCAAGCTATGGTCATAGTGTCAAATGATCCACCATATTCTCCTTATTTTCCCGCTTACCACAGCTTTCCTAACCTCCTTAGTAGCTCCATCGTTCGTCCTCTAACTACCTTTCCCAAAAATAGCCCTCCTGATGTTTTTGAGCCCTGCCAACGACAAGTCCCAGTGGGTATTCCTGCTCAACGCTTTCAGCCTCAACATCGACCCCATGAATATCTCCGTACTCCAGATAATCCTCCCCGATGCTACTTCTCTCCACAAAATCTCCAAGTCATACCTCACCTTCCCACTACTCTATCCATAATGCACCGCCATATACTCCACATCCACAGGACTCGCAATGGCCTGCACCACCTCCACAAATGTCTTACCCACATCTACAAGCATATAAACTACCTACCCTCAGGAGGTTTCAACCAAGGCCGGAGTACAAAATGAAAAGGTAGCAACAAAAGGAAAAGTCTTTCACTACTATTTTTTTTTTGACAATGTAACATAAGTCTTGCACTACTATTGGAGAATCATATACCAGTTTGTTCCAAAGGTTGAGGCAATTAGACATGTTGAAGCCAATTCAGATAAAAATGTTAAACCCCCTTCCAAAGAATTTTGATTATTTTTCAAAGGTGCGCATATTGCTCTAATGCCCCGGGGCACAGTATAGAAACGTGTTGGTATCTGAAAAGAGCAGTCCAGAAGCGTATTGATGCAGGTGACATTACCGTGCAAAATCCAGATACAGCGGATACTAGCCAAAGTCCTTTGCCTGTTCATAATGAGACGCATATTGTTGACATGATTTGTGTTGAAAAGTAATGTGAGAACTCTTCTGAATCCCTTGGAAGACCATTTACCGCAAAGTTTTCAACGCTATCAGTCTCGGTTTCAGAAGTTGATCTTAAGAAAGAGGTGGCAAAAGGGACCCAAAAGCAATGTTCTGAGGTCAATGTGATGGAGATTTGTGAAGGTCCTAGTAATGTTGATGTGCCACTCAATGGCTAAGATGTCGGGCTTGAAAATTGGAAAAGCACTCCTTTCTTGGCTAGCCAGGGAAGAGTTTTGGTGGTTTATTTTGTTGTCATTTCTAATGTCCGGGTTATTTTAGGGTCGTAATCCGGATATTGTCTTGTGGCTCAAACCCTTCTTCCTCATATTTTTCCTAGTTCGTTTAGTTGTAGTAACTCGTCTAGTGTTATCTAGGATAGTTCCAGGGTTGTAACCCATGTCTATTTTGCTTGTTTTGTTTTTCAAACCCTTTCACGGTCTGTCTAAATGTGATCTCATGTTTTCTGTTATTTCTAGTCAGTTTTTGTTTAGTTCTCTTTTCCTTTTATAGTGCTTTTCATGCTGACTCTAGTGACATGACTTGCACGCGGAATTCTCAGCCTGGTCTTGAAAGTTAGTCTGATCAGGAAGCAATGAAACAAGTTTTGAAGATGATGGGGACATTTGAGGGAAATAAGTAAAGATTTGGACATTTTGAGATCATTTAAAGCCCGAATTTTATGAAACTGGGCAGATAGTTTGAGAAGTTAATAGGACGACAAGGATTTGGTATAAGAGAGTGCGTCCTAGACAATTTGAAGCAAGCAACTTTGAGTTAAGTGCATCTCAAGTTAAAAGATAAAGCCAAGGTAAATTTGTCCCAAATTGACAAAGGACATCCATTGTGAAGAAGAAATTACCCAACAAGAGTTATGTACTTGACAAGGCACTACAAAAAAGTGGAAGCATATATGTGATATCAATGCCGGTGCTGCAAAGAAAATGTTATGCATAATCTTTATTTTTCATCCTCAAGTTCCATGTGTCGTACTTGGCATTTTCAGAAATTGGGAGGCCCTCTTTCAGCTACCCGAACACTTTTGAGCATGTGCTGATCTCTTTGACCTCCCCTCTTTTGGAATCAACTTAGAGTCATAAAAAAGAAAAAAAAGAAAAAAAAAGAAAAAAGAAGAAGAAGAAGTTCGTGTCCCCATAGGTTTGTTTTAGAAAGTTCAGTCCAAGAGAAAAATTCAAAAAAAAAAGAGAAAAAGAAAAAAAAGAAAAACGAAGAAAAAGAAAAATAGCAACAACAAAAAAGTAGTCTTTTGAACTACGTTTGACCTGATTCTTGTCCCCACAAGATACGTAGGCAGCCTTACGGTTCGGTCGAACCAAATAAAATAATTCATAATCCCACGAAGTCAAGAGTGGGGCAATTCTCTTGTTTTAGAAACCGGGGCAAAGTTTTAAAATAGATTCCAAAAGTTGTAAATAAATTAACCATTTTGTCTTAGCTTGAATTTGAGCCTTCATGCCTTTCTTTCTTTCTAACCCTGTCCAAAAGCCACATTACAGTCCAAAACAAAAGACCTCCCAGATGATCTTTGAGAGTGCCGAGTTAGACATGCCAGGAGCATATGATATTTTTACCATGGTTAATGCTTTATCATATGCAGAATCAGAGGAAATAAGAAGAAAAAAATAAAATGAGAGAGTCTTATCGGTGAAAACCCTCACGGGCACCATAAGGCGACGGTGAGTTGAGAGAAAGAACAAAATGAGAGAGGCTTGATAGTGAAAACCCTTCAGGGCACTACAAGTCGAATGAGGATCGTGAATTAGATAGGACAATTGGAGCATTGAAGCCTAGTTTCACAGCTTAGAGGTATGACAAAAATGGAAGATTAGACTCGCTTGATAGATCAGGCCACTTAATCCAAGATGCACGTCATGGTCATTAGAGTTTGTGTCACATCAGATAAGTTTCTACTTGGTAATTCTCTTGTTAGATGTCATCTCTGTCCACTGTCCCCTTACTTTGTTCTTCTTGCTTTGTTTAAGACCTCTTGTTGAGTCTGCTCTGTCAGAACAAGTGAGAAATGACTTCAAAATTTGCTACCAGCTTTCCAATTGCACAAAGCGGAGTGTGACTAGCACATCAAAGTGGCATAAGTCAGGGAAAAGTGGCATGCGTACTGAGTTGATAACAATTGAAGTGCTTTGGGATTCATGTGAAATGCAAAGGTTCGATAGATATCAATTCATGAGCACAATGCAACAAATAAAGGGTATAGGGCTCGAATAGATCAGAGGTGTTTTCTGTGGTAAGGTTTGACAGAAAAGTTTTTAGCCAATAACAAGCAGGGTCTTCCAAGTTGAAATCAAAGGTATCATGGCAAGTGTAGGAGCAATTGCCCTCAACGTCATGGCCACAAACCAACCACCATGTTTTAAACTCACAAGTTTTCTTTGTTTGAAACAGGGACGAAGACTATATCTAAATCAAAGCTTGGATGCTTGAATTTTTTAGGTGTCGTGCCCAAATTTTGTTAGCACAAAGGCTGTTTGAGAAGATTTTTACCTGTTAGAATTTTTACCTAGTTGAGAAGATCATACCTCCTAGGCATTCTCCCTAGTCGGAAGAATTTTTAGTTTTTCCTTAAGTTCAGGGGTCAAGCCTGGAAAATAGGGTCAATTGTTAGTTTCCTTAAGTTTTAATCTTTAGTTTTTCTTGAGTTCAGGGGTCCCGCCCAGAGAATAGGGTCAATGTTTAGTTCAGTCAAGCTCAGTTTACAGTTTTCCTCAAGATCAATCTCAAATCTAGGAGACGCACTTCCTAGTTTGGGTTTTTCAGATTTTATTTCTTTAGGAGATGCACTTCCTAATTTTAGGCTAAAGGTTTCACCCCTAGGAGACACACTTCCTAGTATGGGTCTTTCAGGATATACTTTTAGGAGACACACTTCCTAAATTGAGATTTCATCCCTAGGAGACGCACTTTCTAGTTTGAGTCACTCAAGTTTCACCTCTAGGAGACACACTTCCTGATTTGGTTCATTCAAGTTACACCCCTAGGAAACGCATTTCCTAGTCTGGGTCTATCAGGTTAATCTTTTAGGAGACGCACTTCCTAAATTGAGATTTCACCACTTGAGACGCACTTCCTAGTTTGGTCATTCAGGTTCATCCCTAGGAGACACACTTCCTAGTTTGAGTCATTCAAGTTTCACCTCTAGGAGACGCACTTCTTAGTTTGGTTCAATTGAGATTTCACTCCTAGGAGACACACTTCCTAGTATGGGTCGTTTGAGCTCATCCCTAGGAGACGCACTTCTTAGTTCAGATCATTCAGGTTCTTTTTCTTAGCGGATGCATTTGCTAGTCAAATTTTCTTGATTTTACTCACAGGAGACGCACATCCTAGTCGAGTCTTTAGTTTTACTCTCATCATTGCGTCAATAGCATAGGTGATTTACAGTTTTGCTAACAACTCACAAATCTTCCTAGTGCAAATTGGGGCAGAATATTTTGTTTGTTTTGTTGTTTTGATTGCAGGCACCCACCTGGAGAACGAGAGAATTCTTTTCAGAGTCATTTCAAATTTAAAGTCAGCAGCAGGTGCCCACCTGGAGAACGAGAGAATTCTTTTTAGAGTCATTTCAAATTTAACGTCAGCAGCAGGCGCCCACCTGGAGAACGAGGAAATTCTTTTGAGAGTCATTTCAAATTTAAAGTCAGCAGCAGGCGCCCACCTGGAGAACGAGGGAATTCATTTCAGAGTTATTTCAAAGTGCAAAGTCAGAGAGGCATCAGGAGCCCGCCTGGAGAATAGGGTCAACTTTTAATTTTCAAGTTCAAGAGGCATCAGAAGCCCGCCTGAAGAACAGGGTCAACTTTCAGTTTACAAGTTCAAGTCAGAGAGGCATCAAGAGCCCGCCTGAAGAACAGGGTCAGCGTTTAGTTTCAAGTTCAAGTTAGAGAGGCATCAGGAGAATCCCGCCTGAAGAACATGGTCAATTTTCAGTTTACAATTTCAAGTCAGAGAGGTATCAGGAGCCCGCCTGAAGAACAGGTTCAACTTTCAATTTTCAAGTTCAAGAAGCATTAGGAGCCCGCCTAAAGAACAANCAAGTGTAGGAGCAATTGCCCTCAACGTCATGGCCACAAACCAACCACCATGTTTTAAACTCACGAGTTTTCTTTGTTTGAAACAGGGACGAAGACTATATCTAAATCAAAGCTTGGAAGCTTGAATTTTTTAGGTGTCGTGCCCAAATTTTGTTAGCACAAAGGCTGTTTGAGAAGGTTTTTATCTGCTAGAGTTTTTACCTAGTTGAGAAGATCATACCTCCTAGGCATTCTCCCTAGTCGAAAGAATTTTTAGTTTTTCCTTAAGTTCAGGGGTCCCGCCTGGAAAATAGGGTCAATTGTTAGTTTCCTTAAGTTTTAATCTTTAGTTTTTCTTGAGTTCAGGGGTCCCGCCTGGAGAATAGGGTCAATGTTTAGTTCAGTCAAGCTCAGTTTACAGTTTTCCTCAAGATCAATCTCAAATCTAGGAGACGCACTTCCTAGTTTGGGTTTTTCCGATTTTATTTTNTCCTTAAGTTCAGGGGTCAAGCCTGGAAAATAGGGTCAATTGTTAGTTTCCTTAAGTTTTAATCTTTAGTTTTTCTTGAGTTCAGGGGTCCCGCCTGGAGAATAGGGTCAATGTTTAGTTCAGTCAAGCTCAGTTTACAGTTTTCCTCAAGATCAATCTCAAATCTAGGAGACGCACTTCCTAGTTTGGGTTTTTCAGATTTTATTTCTTTAGGAGATGCACTTCCTAATTTTAGGCTAAAGGTTTCACCCCTAGGAGACACACTTCCTAGTATGGGTCTTTCAGGATATACTTTTAGGAGACACACTTCCTAAATTGAGATTTCACCCCTAGGAGACGCACTTTCTAGTTTGAGTCACTCAAGTTTTACCTCTAGGAGACACACTTCCTGATTTGGTTCATTCAAGTTACACCCCTAGGAGACGCATTTCCTAGTCTGGGTCTATCAGGTTAATCTTTTAGGAGACGCACTTCCTAAATTGAGATTTCATCACTTGAGACGCACTTCCTAGTTTGGTCATTCAGGTTCATGCCTAGGAGACGCACTTCCTAGTTTGAGTCATTCAAGTTTCACCTCTAGGAGACGCACTTCCTAGTTTGGTTCAATTGAGATTTCACTCCTAGGAGACACACTTCCTAGTATGGGTCGTTTGAGCTCATCCCTAGGAGACGCACTTCTTAGTTCAGATCATTCAGGTTCTTTTTCTTAGCGGATGCATTTGCTAGTCAAATTTTCTTGATTTTACTCACAGGAGACGCACATCCTAGTCGAGTCTTTAGTTTTACTCTCATCATTGCATCAATAGCATA
>AWOL01S0026437.1:3007-26874 GCA_000715115.1 Nicotiana otophora | reverse complement strand
TTTTTTTTTAATGTCTTTTTTTTTATTTTTCTGATTTTTTGGAACCTAAAGAACAGAAAAAGCAATAATCGAGCATGAACAAAAAAAACCCGACTTTTTCCTTTTTTCCCCGAAATCTCTGTCCAAAAAAATCCCTTCTGTCCGTTCTCACTCTGTTTTTTCGTGACTCTCTTCTCTAATCTCCTCTGTTTCTATTCGTCTATCTATTTCGTTCTCTTTTTCCTTTCTATGTGTGTGTGCTTGGATGTTGGAAAATTATACTTTGAGGGTCTTTGATTTGGGGAAGTTGGAGGCGGCAGCAAATTATATGTGACGGGGTATGTAATGAGTCTTTCACTTTGAGCCTTTTTGATCAAATTTGTATTTAAAATGGGCCTAATTAACTAAATATTTATCCACCCCATATCAATTCTTACCTATTAAATAAAAAAAAAAAAAAAATACTACCAAAATATTAATTAGCCCTACTTAAATAGAAATAATTATTAAAATAAAACTAACAGTTAAAACAAAACTATTTTTGGTATTTTTTCAAATATCATACTAAAAATAAAAATAGGATTAGATTAAAATCCTCGCAAAATTAAAATAATATTTCTACNAAAAATAGGATTAGATTAAAATCATCGCAAAATTAAAATAATATTTCTACCAAAAATACTAATATTCTTGAAAAAGATATGTAATGAGGTAAAAAACAAAGTGAAACTATTTTTTTGTGTTTTCGAATTTTATGTTCTACTATTAGATTAAAAATGAAAAACATAGGCTAAATCCTATCAAATTAAAAATAAGTAAATATTTTAAAAATACTACTTTTAAAAGTTACGCGGGTCAAAAATTACGTGCTTACAGTGAGATTAGCGTAATTGTATTATTACTTATTTGTAAGACGGCAACCTCCCAAACGATAAAAAGGAAGCTAAAAAGATAAGGATGCAAGCCGCTAGATACAACCTCCTTCACCATGACTTATACAAAAGAACGTACGATGGTCCCTTGGCAAAGTTCTTAGGACCAAGCCAAACCCGACGCGTTCTCGAGGAAGTACATGAAGGTCATTGCGACGCTCATTCTGGTAATCGAGCACTCGTCAGGTGCCTCATATGGGTCGGGTACTACTGGCCCACCATGAAAAGGGATGCCTCATAATTTGTGAAGAGGTGCGAACAGTGTCAGAAATACGCCCCAATAATCCACCAAGAAGGCAAACACCTTCATTCGGTTTCGGTCACCTCTCCATGGCCATTTATTAAGTGGGGAATGGACATCATGGGTCTACTTCCGCTGGGACGAGGTAATGAAAGATTTCTTTTAGTTTTAACTAACTATCTCTCTAAATGGGTGGAAACAGGGGCATTCTCCCAAGTTTGTGAGCAAGAAGTAATCACCTTCATATGAAAAAATATCATTTGCTGATTATGCTCAGTTCGTTCACAGTTCAAGAAAAATAGGCATTTCTTTTCAAGTATCTCAGTGAAAACCCAAATCTTTTACCGAAAATGCCAAAATACGAGTAAGTTTTAAAACTGTGATTTTTTCCAAAACTCCTTTCAATAATAAGTAAGATGTTTCATTTTCAGATAGCATGAGGAAAGTACGTCTCTATGCCTACATGTCAAGATATAGGTAAAATCATAAATATCACCAACACCGAGTAGCAGAAGGAAATGCATCTCTATGGATGTATCTCAAGTACGCATGTCAAATGCAATGCGTCTCAATGATGAGCTCATGTACTCACACTCTCAGAGTGCTCAATCTCACCATCTCGCATTCTCTCTCACTATACTCAATGCTCAGCACACTCCATCACTTAGCGCTGTACAATACCTGCTGCGGCGTACAGCCCGATCCATATATGACCATAAGGCCCGTTGTGGCGCGCAATCCGATCCACATATATATAGTCAACTACGCTCACTAGGGGTGTGCAGACTCCGGAGGGGCTCCTTCAGCCCAAACGCTATATCGCTGCGGCGTGCAATCCGATCCCATAACATATAAATAGCCATAAGACTCGTTACGGCGTGAAACCCGATCCATATATATACATACATCCCTCAGGCTCGTTGCGGCGTGCAACCCAATCCATATACATATAGCCCTAAGGCTCGTTGCGGTGTACAACCCGGTCTATATAAAATATAAACAATATAATATGATGCGGCATGCAGCCCGATCCTAAAATGTCACTCTCACTCAGGCCCTCAGCCTCACTCAGTTATTAATCTCTCTAGTCACACTTACGGGCTCACAATATCATGAAACTAGCCCGACAACAATGATATGATGTATCAATAAATAATATCTGAGACTGAGATATGGTATGAATGCATGGATATGACTGAGTATAAAATATCAATGAAATCAATGAGATGACAGTAAGAAACGACCACTATGGTTCCAAATAGTATCGGCATAATTTCTAAACATGATATCTAGCATGATTGACAGTTCAATTATTTTATCACATGGTGAAAACACGGATATCAACAAATTAGGACCACTATACAGTGCCATAGAACCAACAGAGTCCACGACCACACGCCCATCACCTAGCATGTGCGTCACCTTAATACCAATCACATAATACGTATTACGGGATTTCATACCCTCAGTACTAAGATTAGAAGAGTTACTTACCTCGAACAAGCTAATACCAATGCCGAGCAAGCCAAACGATTCTCCAAATATGCCATCCTGCATGTTCTGACCTCCGAACGGCTCGAAATTAACCAAAAACAAGTCAAATATATCAAACAATGCTACAAGAACCAATCACGATCGAAAAAGATCAAATCTTTAATCAAAAGCCCAAAATCGGCCAAAAGCCCAACTTGGGCCTGCACTTCGGAACCTGACAAAATTTGCAAAATCCAACAACTCATTCAATTACGAGTCCAACCATACTAGTTTCACTCAAATCCGACTCCAATTTGATGTTCAAAACTCAAAAATTCACATTATGAAACTTTAGGCCAAAACCCCTAATTTCCTCTTTAAAATTCACAATCCAATTACCAAAAACGAAGGTAGATTCATGAAATATAACCAAAAGCGAGTAAAGAACACTTACCCCAATTCATATGGTGACATTTGCTTGAATAATCACCTCAATTCGAGCTTGGAAATGTTAAAATGAAGCCAAAATCGTGAACCATTGTAGTTATCATTCTGCCCAACACTTTCGCACCTGCGACACATTAGTCGCTTCTGCGGCGTCGCTTCTACGACATAACCTCCGCTTCTGCGGAATCAGCTGAGAACTCAACCCTCGCACCTGCGGACAAAATATTCGCTTTTGCGCCATCGCAGGTGCGAGCCATCATCCGCACCTGCGGAATACCTCGCTCCTGCGCTTTATCACTTCGCACCTGTGCATCCGCATATACGACCAATTCTCCGCTTCTGCGGTCTTCCTCACCCAGCACTCACCTCGCCTATGCGATGCCTTTGTCGCTTCTGCAGCCATCGCACCTGCGCAAACTAGCCGCATGTGCGGTCACACCAGAACCAGCAATAGCAACATGAAGTGAAAATGATCCGAACCTCGTCCAAAACTCATCCGAGCCACTCGGGACCCCATCCGAACATGACAACAAGTTCCATAACACAATACGGACCTACTCGAGACCTCAAAACACACATAATAACATCAACACAATGAATCACACCTCAACTCGAAATCAATGAACCTTGAAACTTTAAACTTCCACAACCGATGTCGAAACCTCTCAAATCATGTCCGATTGACCTCAAATTTTGCACACAAGTTACATTCGACATTACGGATCTGCTCCAACTTCCGAAAATCGGAATCCGACCCGATATCAAAAAAGTCCACTCCCGGTCAAACTTTCCAAAATTTTAACTTCCGCCATTTCGAGCCAAATTCAACCACGGACCTCCAAATCACAATCCGGACACACTCCTAAGTCCAAAATCATCCAACGGTGCTAACAGAACCATCAAAATTCCAATCCGAGGTAAAATGCTAAAAGTCAAACTTGGTCAACTCTTTCAAATTTAAAGCTTCTAGCTGAGAATCATTGTTTCAAATCAATTTTGAATAACCTGAAAACCAAAACCGACGATTCACATAAGTCATAATACATCATACAGAGCTACTCATGCCCTCAAACAACCGAGCGAAGTGTAAATGCTCAAAATGACAGGTCGGATCGTTACACGTCACCTCACATATACGTTATTCCCCAACATTTAAATATGTAGCAAATAGACAAACAAGTCCTATTCCCTCAAGTCAAGGTTAACCACGACACTTACCTCGCTCCAAAGGCCACTCAATGCTCAATTACCGCTTTTCCTCTAGAATCCACCTCCAAACCACTCGTATCTATCCACAAATGACTCAATAATATCAAAAATCAATTACAATGCATAAATTTAGATTCCACAAACTTTTTCCCCAAAAGTCAAAAACCGACCCCGAATCCGTTTGGTCAAAACCCGAGGTTCGGACCAAAATTTATTCACCCATTCACCCCCGAGCCCAATTATATAATTAGTTTCGGAATCCGATCCCAAATTGAGGTCTAAATCCCAAATTTGCAAAACCACCCCAATCCTTCTTAAATCCCTAGTTTTCCATTATGAAAGAACAAAGATTAGGGCTAGAAATTTAATGGGTGATGTTAGAAACGGAAGAAAATGAATTAAAGAGTACAAACCTATGAATTGATGTTGAGTTTTCTCTTCAAAATCCTTCCTAGGCCGAATTCTAATGGAAGGGTTATGAAATTTGGCGAAAATCCTGCTACTGTTATGTTTTAAGTCATAGGCGTCAGGCATTCTTCACGTTCGTGAAGGGCCTGCCGCGTTCGCGATGAGCAACAGCCCGAGTGGCTTTCGCGTTCGCGAGTCCTCCTTCACGTTCGCGAAGACTGTTCCCCCTGGCATTCGCATTCGCGAGCCATTGCTCGCGTTCGCGTAGAAGAATGACTGACCCCTCCCCCGGGTCCCTAAAGCTTCGCGTTCGCGAGAAACTGGTCGCGTTCGCGAAGGGTAAGGCCTCCGTTGCTTCGCGTTCGCGACCTAGCTACCGCGTTCGCGATTAAGAAAATCACCCTGTCCCAGTTTACTCTTCGTATTCGCGAGAGTACCTTCATGAACGCGAAGAAGAAGACACCAGATAACAGCTGCAACAAAAAAACCCAGATTTTCTAAGTTTCAAAATACCCGTAATCTATCCGAAACTCGCCCGAGCCCTCGGGGCTCCAAACCAATTATGCAGACAAGTCCAAAAACCTCATTCGAACTCGCTCGCGCCAACAAAATACCAAAATAACGCCTAGAACTACGAATCAGACACCAAATCAAATAAAGTTTCGAAGAAAACTTTAAAACTTCTATTTTCACAACCGAACGTCCGAATCACGTCAAATCAACTCCATTTCTCACCAAATTCGACAGACAAGTTATAAATATTATAGTGGACCTGTACCGGGCTCCGGAACCAAAATACGGACCCGGTATCAATAAGACCAAGCATCAGTCCATTCTTAAAAACCATTAAACTTTTAGACTTTCAATTTTCAACAAAAATTCATAACTCGAGCTAGGGACCTCCGAATTCGATTTCGGGCATACGCCCAGGTCCCAAATTATGATACGGACCCATCGGGATCGTCAAAATACGGATCCGGGTCTGTTTGCTCAAAACGTTGACCGAAGTCAACTTAAATGAATTTCTAAGGCAAAAATCTTATTTTTATCAGTTTTTAACATATAAGCCTGATGGAAGAACACTCGGACTGTGCACACAAATCGAAAAAGGCTAAAATGGGGTTTTTAAGACCTCGAAACATAGAATTAGATTCTAAAATATAAGATGACCTATAGGGTCATCACACCATTGCTCTATTTTGATATATTTGTGATGTTTATTTAAGTTGTTTGAAGAGGTATATCAAATCTAAAGTGGGTGGCCTCATAATAAAATCGTTAGTGGTACACCACTTGCTATTATTGCTAATAGTGTCATGCCTCTTGATATGATATTTGCAAGTAATACATGACATAGAAATATTATTTCGATTCCGCCGGAGGCATCTACAAAGAATAACCCCGTTATAGCATAGTCGACTCTTTAAAATATAATCTTAAAAGCTTATTTTTATTTAGGATTTAGCTTTGATTGTACTTTCTCAGACACTTGTATGGCATTTTGATTCTTAATAATATATTAACCTTTTTACTTTGTATTCTAACGCTCTTTTTATGGAATAAATTTATGTACCCTAAGATTTATTTTTAAACTTGAATAAGAATTTTACTCATGTGATGAATTTAAAAAATAATTAAATTAGATTCTCTTGCTAAATAATTAATTAAAAGATTTAAATATTTAATTTTAACATAAAAAATAATTTATTCTATGTTGATTCAGATCTTAATATTAGTTCATCTTGTTTTGAATATTTAATCTTAATTATAATTTTATCTACCATAAATTTTATTTTCAAAGAGTCAAAGATTGATATGACATTTCACTTTTAGATCTTTATGTACGTAGAATCATTAGTGGTTTTGACTCTTACCAATCATTCTTTTTCTCTTTCTAACACATTTATATTCTTAAATATTTTCTTAATTGTTGTTTAATAATTGAGTATTTTTTTAATATTACATGAAAAATTAATAAAATATTATTATTTGAGTAGAAAAATAGTTCAAATATAATATTAAAATATATTACCGTGAGGGGATTTTTTTTCTCGATGTCAACTCTTTATGTAGTCCATTTAATGTTACTTTTAATTTTTTGGTAGTGGACATTATGAAGTGGTAAGGTATTGCCAATACGGAGGATTCTGATGAAATTCATTTCATTAAACATTCCTACATATTTTTAATAAGAATGTAATAGACAAATTTTATTAATTTTAAAATATTAAGTATTAAAAATTAGCATAAAAGATATTATAGTCCAAAAAATAAGCTATTGCAGTTATGCCCTTTCCATATGAGTTCTTCCGTTTAATATTTTAGGGCTATTTTGGTGTATTAATATTGTATTTATACTTTTATAATAATATAGTCTCTCCTTTTTCTAAATGGATTTGGATAATATAATACAATCTCAAATTAAATTAGTAATAAGACATTATAATATGTTTTCAAATTAAATTAGCTAGTAATAATAATTTTTAAGAAGTATATCCTAAAAGTAAAAGGATTACATGACTAAAGATATTTACTTGTTCAATTTTATATGAATTAGACAGCTGGAAAGTAATTATACTAATAGGATTTCTAAAGGTAATCATGTAGGATTCCTAATGTGTAGTATTATATCCTAAAACTATAGGATTATAAGACTAATATCTAGAATTCTGATTATATCCTTTTATTATGAGTTATTATGCTTAATATTAAAAAGTTATTTTTGTAAACCGACATTATATTCATGCTTTTATAATAATATAGATAGATATAAATATAGATATAAATATATAATTTCCCTAACATTTCGTATATTAGTTTTTATATTTTGGACTGCTCTTAATGAAAATTGTGACTGTTTCTTGTTTTCCATTAGGGAAGACTGAATGATTTCTGCTTCTTCAATTTATACAAAATGCACATACTAACCCCTCCCTGCCAAAAAAAAAGAAAGAAAGAAGAAGACCAAGATAGTAGAGAAGTCAGAAATGAATGAATCACGAGATCCGAGAGAGTGATAGGTTTGGGATAGTGGTTGGTGATCTTTTGACTTTGAGAATAAAATAATGATGAGATAATGCATTAGCTAATGCTAACGTAATTACTTATTTAACCATGTTATTAACTTATCAGTCATGCTTGAAGTTTACTCCGTAAAAAATAGGCAAAAAAATAATAAAACATGATGGATGTACCCCGTCACCTCTCGATATATATTTGTACTAAACTACTAATTTATACATATGAGATAGATTTTTTAGGTAAATGTAAAGTTTTAATCGAAGTTACTGAATTTAACTGAATCCATTGATGGTAGGTTATAATTACGTATTTTAATCGCTTATTATATTTTAATTTATTATATTTTAATTGAGTTTGACCTTTAATCGCTAGTGTTTTGCGCTAATTGCGTGTTTTATGCCTTATAGGAGTGATTCTGAGCTATGTAGATGTTATGGAACGAATTCGACCTATTTAGAGTTTTGAAGTCTGAGTAAAAGCCCAAGGGATTAAGCCGAGATCGTGTTCAGGGGTCGAGGATCAATTTTGGACGTCAAAATTCAAGGAAGAAGCAACTGCTGAAGAAATGCACTAGTGCGAGGCACTGTGCGTGGCACTATGTGACACATTAGTGCAAAGTTTTGTCAGAAATCTCCAAAGTTCAGAGACTGGATTTTTTTTGGTCTGACAGGAAAAAGCACTAGTGCGACGCACGGGGCGACGCACCGTGCGATACTTGAAAAGCAATAAGTTTGCAAGTTTTCCTATTTCGGCTAGAAAAGGTATTTTCATCTGGGCCCGACCCTACTTGGTATAAATTCATGTAAAAAGGTTATTTTGAGAGACTTTTGATATACCTTAGACCTAGGGAGAGCACAGAGTCGCCGTGGAGGCTGGGATTTATCAGATTCCATCTTTCTTCCATCAAACTTAGTAATCTTTACTTTTTCTTGATGATTTGTTATTTTACTACCATGTCTATGTGGAGCTAAACTTCACGTTCTAAGGTTGTAGTTGTCATGAATATTGAAGTTTATTAATTATATTACCGTTAATTCGAGTTATCATCTTTGGTTATTTCTCTAATTCTGTGCTTAATTGCTTGGCCAGCAGTTGAGTTCTATTTACTATCTATGCTATGCTTGAGAAAGTCGTGTTTAGATTAGAGTAGAATTAGAGAGAGCTTGTTTCTAAACCCGTGGCTCGGAAAAAGATTTCGCGGTTAGGATAGGAATATACCTAACAGTCTTGCTTAGTTGAATATCGTATTATATTCGTTCATGATAGATTCAAGACCAAAGGAATATAGGGTTGATATACTATGGATAGACGGATAGTATTGTGGAACATGCTATTTATATAAACGACCCGATCAACTAGCAATCATAGAACAGGCGTAATTACGAACTCAATAGGATTGATAAACCGACCAAAACCCTGAAATCTATATCTCCCTAGGTTACGTGTTTAAATTTCGCAATAGTAGTTGTAATAGAAAAATCAAACTCTTGAATATCTTGGACAATTAACTGATTTTAGCTTGCTTAGTTAACGGTTAATCTAAGTCTCTATGGGTTCGACATCCGACTTTCGAGTCACTTTATTACTTGACAACCACGTATACTTACGTGTACTTGGGGAACCAACAAGTTTTTGGCGCCATTGTCGGAGCTTAGTTATTGACTGTTTATCTAAGTTAAGCTTTTAATTGATTTCTGTTCAAGTTTTTAATTTTCCTATTTAGTTATTTTTCTAGATTAGAATTTTACTCTTATCTTTATAGGTTTTGTTTATTATTTTTTTCTTATTGTAAATATTTTTATTTTTATAACAATTTAATTTTTCTCTTAGTGTGTTCATAGTTCTCTGAACATGACATCTGGGGATAAAATATCCGGAGGTAAGATTATTGATGAAGACACTTGGTTGCTGGAAGACTTTTATGGCCCGTCCTTTCGGGCTTGTCATGACCTGAACTTTGGGAGGTCTGAATTTGAATACGGGAGTAAGGTTTGGTATTGGGACAGATATTCACGATTAAGGAAATATGCGGAATGACGTTATCTTCTAACAAAATTGGTGAATGATTAGTCGAAGAAGAGAGTTTATCTTGCACAAGAAATTGACAAGTTTGGCTTGGCTTTGCACAACTTGGATGCAGATTTGAGTGCGAAAGTTGATGCGTTCAACACCCAATAATTTAATGGTGAGTTGTCTGAAACTGAAAAAAATCTTCTAGACCAAATTGAGGAGCTAAAACGAGAATACCAAGCATTAGACCATATTTTTGTTGAAGATGCCAATGATGAGAAGAGTTTCTAGAGTCATATGAGGAAGTAGATAATATTATATTTGAAGACTCTAGTATGCATATATATGAGGATGTAAATAGTGACGTAATTCTAGAATTGGGAAGTACTGGTCCTCATTCCATACATTTTTCAACATTGTGTTTGGATGATGACATGAAAATTGAGTCATCTGAGCCTTTGGAGGAGCCAATGGACGAGGAACAGGGTGCTTACATTCTTGAATTTGTCGTACCAGAGAGACAGAATTACATGCCTCATCCGAAGGCCAAGAAGTGTAGAATACGATATTGGTTGCTTGGCCCAATTAAATTTGTCTCACCACCCTGGGAGCATAACAGAAAGCTTGAAGCCAAATTAGGGGCTCAATTCATAAGTTCAAGGTGGAGGCAAAAAGTGGTTCACGTCGTGCCGCGACGTTGAATCAGACGCTTGTTGGGAGGCAATCCAACTTTACTATTCTCTTTTATTTTTATTTTTATTATATTATTTTTGTAGTGTCTGTTTTTATTTTGTTGGATTATAAGCATAGGAAGAAAAGTCATTGGAAGAGTGCAAAAGCGAGCTAAATGGTGAGAACTAAGTGTGGGGTGCCCACACAAAAGACCATGCCTGAGGGAAGTCTAAGTACCCTGTGATCCGCTGCTGCTTCGGCCTTTGGCCTTTTCGGGAGTTTCTTGTCCACCCTCGTTATTATTTTACTTTATTTGTGCATTGGTGACACTGCACTCCTTTAAGTGTAGAGTGGGAGAATTTCTCTAGATGATTAGCAGTAGTGTGTTAGAAAAATGTTAACTTCTTATTTTTATTTTCGTAGTTGTGTAGTATTTTAGTAGCTCCTAAGAAATATCGAAAAAAAGCGAAAAAAGTAAAAAAAGTTGGACTTTTTCCGATAATGGATCTCATTCGATAGGTTTCTTGAAGGATTTAAGTCTAAAGAAAAAGGACAAAAAGATTTTCTTTGTAGGTAGTGTAGTAATTCTCCCTTGGTTTTTCTTTGTGTCGCGGTTCTTTTCCAAGGGTTTTGTTTGAACTGAGTGTAGTTGGTTTTATTTTTTTTAGGAGTAGGAGCCATTATGCTATGAATTGAATTGAAGCAATATCTTTTAACTTTGTTATGCCTTGAGAATAGTGAGTACTTTGGTTGTGACGCTTAGGCTCAGTTTTTGACTCTTGTTGTCATGTTCCAAAATTCTAACCTGTTGTGATGGTGCCTATCTCAATATTAGGCAAGCCTAAAATCTCAATAAACCATCATATCTTTTAAATTTGAAAACATAATAATTAAATTCAGCGGAAGAAGTTCACAATTTCAAATATAACACTCCCAAAACCCGATGTCACTGAGTACATGAGCATCTAAATTGAATAAAAAGTCTGACTGATAAAATCACTATCTGAAAATATAGAACAATACAATAATTAAACAGGAAGGGAATCAAGTATGCGGACGTAAAGTAGCTACCTTGATAGTCCTCAACAGAATTAACTTCGAAATCTAGCAGTCGTCGTATCCGGAAGCACATGGATCTGCACACGATGTGCAGAGTGTAGAATGAGTACAACTAACTCAATAAGTAACAAGACTAACCTCTGGTCTGAAAGTAATGACGAGCTCCGTAGGTACAGTTCGGTATAAATAATGGTACAAAAATATAGGCATGCTTTCAAGTTTAACAGTTAAACTCAGTACAAGTGAAATAGATCAATACTGCATGATATGAGGCATATGACGTCTCAGTAGAAAGACCTCATGTAAATACTGGTCACAAATTATTCAGTCACTCAGTACTTTTTATAGCCAATCCAGCCCAGGGGTGTTCCAACCTGTATATAAATACACGTTGACTGATAGTCAGTCACTCAGTACCGTATAAGGCCAATCCAGCCCTGGGGTAATTTATCCCCAAATATAAATGATACGGACGAGATATATGTCTAGGTAAATTTATTACAATATAAATAAGTAAGGCAAGTCCATGCCCTGGGAAATCTATCCCGAATATGTCTAATCATCTATGCTCACTGGGGGTGTGTACAGACTCCGGAGGAGCTCCTTCAGCCCAAGCGTAATATAAAGCCGATATGGCCTACTGCAAGCGGGCAGCCCCGATCCGTATAATAATAAAGCCAACAAGGCGTGCTGCAGGCGGGTAGACCCGATCCATATAATAATAAAGCCAACAAGGCCTGCTGCAGGCGGGCAGTCCCGATACCGATCCATATTATTAATAAAGCCAACAAGGCCTGCTGGAGGCGGGCAGCCCTGATACATATAATAAATATCCTCACAATGGATAAGCACGATTGAGTATGAAATGTATATTTTAAAACAATTAATTTAACAGCAACACGATCCCATGGGTCCTAAAATATCGGCACGTAGCCTAAACATGATCTTTAATAAGAGCCCCAGCTCAATTTCTCTAACACGTGGGAAATGTTCAGATAATAACATGATTCTTTAATTTATACAACTTCACAGAATTTATTCAAGTCACAATTTCAATGGTGCACGTCCACATGCTCGTCAACTATCGTGTGCGTCACCTCCAGACAATTTATATAACACCAATTCGGGGATTCATACCCTCAGAACCAAGTTTAGAAGTGTTACTTAGCTCAACAAGACGAACCCAACGTCGAGCAAGCTAATCAGTACTCAGAAAATTCCACTCCGTGCGTATCTACCTCCAAATGCCTTCTTGTCTCCTTAATTCAATGCCAACGATCCGAAACTGAAATTCACCCCTTAATGATACTACAACGATCTACTATATTAAGCAACTTCAATCTACAATATCAACATCTAATGGGACCAACATTAGTAACCAATTCCATAGTTTAGGCCATTTAGATAATTTACCAAATACCTAGTAGGCATACATTTATACATTTCTTAACCATAGAATTAGTTCTTCCAACTACCATTATTTACCAACAATTCATCCCACCATCATTCTTTAATAACATATAATCCTAACATCACATGTGTGACCAACCATTCTCACCCAACCAACAAAAATCCATCAAATAATCACTTTTCAATTTCTACAATGGGTATTCATTTAAATTGAGAATTTATATGTAACGACCCGGCCGATCGTTTTGAGGGTTATAGCCGTATTTCTCCCATTTCTGCTTTTTTTGTGCTTTTCAGCTATATTATGATATATCGGGTTAGTTGGTTCAGGTCCGGAGTGGTTTCAGAGTGGATTGAGATACTTAGTCTCTAAAGTAGAAGCTTAAGTTGGAAAAGTCAATCGGATGTTAACTTATGTGTAAACGATCTTGGGATTTAAATTCTGATGGTTCCATTATCTTTGTTAGGTGATTTTGGATTTAGGAGTGCACCCGGAATGTGATTTGGAGGTCCGTAGTAGAATTAGACTTGAATTGGCGAAAGTTAGAAATTTGGCGATTTCGGTCGGCAGTGAAAAATTTAATATCGGGGTCGGAATGGAGTTCCGAAAGTTGGAGTAGTTCGTGGTGTCATCGTTTGTCGGTATCCGTTAGCTCCGTTTGGTTGGTTTTGGCATCGGTTGTCGAATTTGAAAGTTTAGAAGTTCTTAGGCTTGAATCTATGCATAATCCGTATTTTTGATGTTGTTCGACGTGATTTGAAGGCTCGACTAAGTTCGTATGATGTTATGGGATGTAATGGCATGTTTGGTTGAGGTACCGAGGGTCACAGGTGAGTTTCGGGTGATTGACGGACCGCTTATAGCCTTTGAGAGATAGCTGATCTGCTGGTTTTTTTGTTGTTGCTGGTTTCCTCTTACGCGTTCGGGAAAGGGGGCTCGCATTCGCGAAGAGTGTCTTTGAGATGGTGAAATTTTGTTCTACGCGTTCGCGAAGGTGAGGACAAAAACGCGAAGGGTAGGGTAGTGTGTGCATCGCGAACGCATGAGTGGTGTCGTGTTCGCGAAGAGGAGAAAGGCTGTTGGGGACCCCAGGTCCTTGGTCTACGCATTCGCGAGGTGAGGGTCGCGTTTGCGAAGGTGTGAGATGGTAAGGCATCGCGGTCGCGGGTGGTAGATCGCGTTCGCGTAGAAGGGATTTCTGGGCAGAGGCAGTTGTGCTTCGCGAACGCGAGGGTACTTCCGCGTTCGCGAAGAAGGAAATCTGGGCAGCAGTGTTAAATTTCAAAATTGAGGGTTTGAACTCATTTTTCATATTTTGAGCTAGAGACCACGGATTTAGGCAATTTCTCAAGGGATTTTCAGGGGNTTTGCAGGGAGTTGATTGGGGTAAGTGTTTCTCACTTGATTTTGGTTAAATTCCATGATTATATCTTGATTTTTATCATCTAAATTGTGATTTTGGGTGAAAAATTGGGGAAAAAGTGAAAGAGTTCTTGAGATGGAATTTTGAGGTTTTGAAGGGGATTTTGTTGTCGGATTTTGGTAAATTTGGTATGACTAAACTCGTGAGTGAATGGGCTTTCGGGTTTTATGACTTTTGTCGGATTTCGAGACGGGCTCGGGGGTCGGGTTTGGGCCGATTTCGGATTTTTGCTATAATTTGGTATTTTTCTTATGGAAGTGGCTCCTTTAGCCTATATTGATGGTATTGTACTGATTGTGAATAGATTCGGAGCATCTGTAGGCCGATTTGAGAGGCAAGGGCATTATGGAGTAGAGATTTGCTCGAATTGAGGTAAGTAACGATTGTAAATTTGGTCCTGAGGGTATGAAATCCTGGAATTTCGTATCATTTTACTATTTGAAGGTGGCGCACATGCTAGGTGACGGGCGTTTGGGCGTTCACCGTTGGGGACTGTGACTTGGTCCGTCCCGTATCAATTGTAAAGTTGAATATTTTGTTGAAACTATATGATTCTTATGTGTTTTAGAAAGAATTTCTGTAAATCAGGCTGGATGCCATGTTTAGGCCTTATGCCAGTGTTGTTTGGACCCTTAGAGGTCTTTTCTTGCTATCCTCTCATTGTCTTCTATTGAAAATCTATACTCAGTCATGTTTATACATATTTACAGCATAACTCAGTCTCTATTACTCTATTTTGATACATCATATAAATGTTGTTTGGGCTGAATACTTTGTTTTCTGAGAGCCCGAGAGGCTGGAGAGGTTTATGACTGAGTGAGGCCAAGGGCCTGATTTGTGAGTATATTTATGGGATCGGACTGCACGCCGCAGCATATTTGATATAGGTCGAGGACCTCATCGATTTATGCCATGATTAGCTTGATATATAGCGCTTGGGCTGAAGTAGCCCCTGCGGAGTCTGTACACACCCTCAGTGAGCGCAGGTACCTACTGAGTGCGAGTGCTAAGTGCCAAGTGTTGAGTGACTGGGAGGCATGAGTGATGGTGAGGTTTGCCCAAGGGGCTATATACGAGTGATTGTGAGGTTTGCCCGAGGGGCTGTATATGGGTGATGTTGCCCAAGGGGCTAATTATGATTTCATTATTTTTGCTCATCTTTGCATTGAGCCTTTATTTGAAAACTGTTGAAAGATGTCTTTAAATGATTTTACTGGAACTGGATTTAAAAGAGCTGATTTGATTCAAACCCTGATTTTAAAAGCATGTTGTATTTTACTGAATTGTTTTTGTGATATGAACTTTACTTGCATTATTGCTCGTCACTACTTCTCAGACTTTATTTACTGTTGTTACTTACTGAGTTGGCGTACTCACGTTACTTCCTGCACCTTGTGTGTAGATCCATGTGTATTTGGACATGGTAGTAGCTGTTGACTATTCCGGTTGCAGATTTTCTCGGGGATAGCAAGGTAGCTGCCTGGCGATCGCAACCCTGCTCTTCTCCCTCTTATCTTCCTTTAGTTTTATTTAGCTATTTTCCAAACTATGTTAGTCTCGATATTGTCAGACAAATTATAGTAGATGCTCATGACTAGTGACACCCCGATGTCGGGCTTTTCTTTTCCGCACGTTTGTTTTGATTTGAACTCCTGTACAAAGGTTTTTATGTTAAATAGTCTTGAAATTATCTTTGAAATGAAAATATCGTTTTGTTTTGAAAATGAGTCGGCTTGCCTAGTTCCACGATAGGCGCCATCACGACAGGGTTACTTTGAGTCGTGACAAGTTTGTATCAGAGCCTAGGTTACATAGGGCTCATGAGTCATGAGCGGGTTTAGTAGAGTCTTGCGGATCAGTACGGAGACGTCTGTACTTATCTTCGACAGACTGCAAAACCTTTAGGAAATTTCACATTCTTGGATTCTTGTCGTGCGAATCTGTCTATTCTGGTAACTAAACTTCTGTTGTTTTATTCTCTCACAGATGGTGAGGACTCGTACTATCGGTCAGGATGGACAGTCACCAGTACCACCAGCCAGAGCCGCGAGAGGCTGAGGTCACAGTAGAGGCCGCGGTAGGGGCAAAGGTGTAGCCCGCACAACAGCTGGGGCAGTACCTTCAGACCCACCAGTAACCCAGATCCGGATCAGATCCTAGTTGTTGATGCCCCAGCTCAGGCACCACCTGTTCCTATTGTGATTCCAGGCCTTCAGGAGGCCCTAGCTCAGATTGTGACAGCGTGTACCGGCCTTTCTCAGGCGGTCTCTATCTTGACGGCCGCTGCCATTTCTCAGGCCGGGGGAGGCACTCAGACTCCCGCCGCTCGCACACCCGAGCAGGTTATTCAGGTACTCTAGACACCAGAGGCACCACCAGCCTAGCTGGTTGCATCTGCTCAGGACTATGTGGTTACTGCTATGCCTGAGGATGATCAGCGTAGGTTGGAGAGGTTTGGGAGACTCCAGCCTCCACCTTTCAGTAGCACAGAGAGAGAGGATGCCCAGGACTTCTTGGACAGGTGTCAGAGGATACTCCGTACAGCTGGTATTCTGAGACTTGTGGGGTCTCATTCACTATTTTTTAGTTTTCTGGGGCTGCACTCAGATGGTGGGAGACTTACGAGAGGTATAGGCCTGTTGGCGCAGCACCCCTTACTTGGCAGCAGTTCTCCGTGGTCTTTTTGGAGAAGCTCGTGCCTCAGTCCCGGAGAGAGGAGCTGCGCAGACAGTTTGAGTAGCTTCGTCAGGGTGATATGTCTGTGACACAGTATGAGATACAGTTCTCCGAGTCGGCCCATCATGCGATCTGGTTGGTTCCCACAGATCGAGAGAGGATCAAGAGGTTTATAGATGGCCTCGATTTTCAACTTCGATTGCTTATGACCAGAGAGAGAGTGTCTGGTGTTACGTTTGATGAGGTGGTCGACATTGCTCCACAGATTGAGATGGTTCACGGTCAAGAGAGGGTTGAGAGGGAGGCCAAGAGGCCTTGTGGTCAGGGTGGATTCAGTGGTGCTCCTCATGGGGGTCAGTTCCAGCACGATAGATGTCGTCCATTCAGGCATGCTCAGTCAACTCGCCCAGTTCACCGTGGTGCATCATCGGGCCATGGTTCTCACAGTTCTCATCAGGGCCGCTCATCACTTAGTGCCCTCCCAGCCCAGAGTTCATCCTATGCTCCATCAGTTCAGGGCTCCTCCCTGCCAGGTTCTTCTACCAGCTATTCTGGTGCTAGGGGTTCCCTTCAGTCCCCGCCACTAGCACCAGGGAGTTGTTTTGAGTGTGGGGAGTTTGGGAATATGTGGAGGCAGTGTCTTCGTCATCATAGAGGTCTATCTCAGCAGAGGAGTCAGCCTTCGACTTCAACACCAGTTACTTTACCACCCGCCCAGTCAGCTCGGGGTGGAGGTCAGTCAGCTAGGGGTCGCCCTAGAGGGGGAGGTAGATCAGGGGTGGCCAGGCCCGTTTCTATGCCCTCCCTTCCAGACCAGATGCTATTGCTTCAGATGCTGTGATTACATGTATTGTCTCAGTTTGTCACAGAGATGCCTCTGTATTATTTGACCCTGGTTCCACTTATTCATATGTTTCCTCGTATTTCGCTCATTGTTTGGATATGCCCCTGAGTCTTTAGTTTCATCTGTTTATGTATCTACTCCTGTGGGCGATAGTATTGTTGTGGACCGCGAATATCGGTCATGTGTGGTGACTATTGGGGGTCTAGAGACCCGAGTGGACCTTTTGCTGCTCAGTATGGTTGACTTTGATATGATATTGGGTATGGATTGATTATCTCCATGTCATGCTGTTTTAGATTGTCACGCTAAGACTGTGACATTGGCGATGTCGGTATTTTCGAGGGTTGAGTGGAGAGGTTCTATAGATTATGTACCTAGATATTGGATAATATGCTTCGCGCTTATGTTATGGATTTCGGGGGTTCTTGGGATCAATTCTTGCCACTTGCGGAGCTCGCCTACAATAACAGCTACTAGTCACGAATTCAGATGGCTCCCTATGAGGCATTATACGGGAGGCAGAGCCGTTCGCCAGTTGGATGGTTCGAGCCGGAGGAGGCTCGGTTGTTAGGTACAGATTTTGTACAGGATGCCGTGGACAAGGTCAAGATTATTCAGGATCGACTTCGCACAGCTCAGTCCAGGAAGAAGAGTTATGTCGACCATAGAGTTCGTGATATTGCATTCATGGTCGGAGAGAGAGTGTTGCTCCGGGTTTCACCCATGAAGGGTGTGATGAGGTTCGGAAAGAAGAGCAAGTTGCGCCCTAGGTACATCGGGCCTTTTGAGATTCTTCAGCACCCTCGCATTTCCACCTAGTTTATCAGCAGTCCATCCGGTGCTCCATGTGTCCATGCTCCGAAAGTATCACGGTGATCCGTCCCATGTGTTAGATTTCAGTTCGGTCCAGTTGGACAAGGATTTGACTTATGAGGAGGAGCCGATGGCTATTCTAGCCCGGTAGGTCCAAAAATTGAGGCCTAAGAGTTATCCTTCAATTCGAGTGCAGTGGAGAGGCCAGCCAGTCGAGGCAGCCAATTGGGAGTCCAAGTCAGACATGCGGAGTAGATATCCACACCTTTTCACCATTCCAGGTACTTTTCGATGTCCGTTCGAGGACGAACAATTGTTATAGTCACATTCTCCGATAGATCATCTAGAGTTTAAACCTTAATTCTGTGTTTCGAAACTTCAAATATCTCCTTTTAGTCTTTCTCGATTTGAGTACGCAGTCCGTTTAATTTTCGAAAAGTTTTTATGTGAAAATTAATAAAATGTACCTTAAAGATCTATTTGAGTTGACTTCGGCCAACGTTTTGAGTAAACGGACCCGGATCCGTATTTTGACGGTCCCGGTAGGTCCGTATTGTGATTTGGGACTTGGGCGTATGCCCGGAATCGAATTCGGAGGTCCCTAGCTCGAGTTATCACATTTTGTCAAAACTTTAAAGTTTAAAGGTTTGAAGATTTAAACGATGTGACCAAAGTTTGAATTTGTTGCTATCGGGTCCGGAGCTTGATATAGTTCATTACTATATTTATGACATGTCTACAAAGTTTGGTGCAAAAAGGAGTTGGTTTGACGTGGTTCAGACGTCTGGTTGTTAAAATAAAAATTCTTAAGTTTCATTGAAAATTTCATTTGATTTGGTGTCCAATTCATAGTTCTAGGTGTTCTTTTGATAATCTGATCGCGCGAGCGAGTTTGTATGAGGTTTTTGGACTTGTGTGCATATTTGGTTTGGAGACCGAGGGCTCAGGTGAGTTTCGGATAGGCTACGGAGTGAATTTAGACTTAGAATCATAGCCGATGCAAGTGTGTGTTCTGGTGTTGTCTGCAGATCTCGCATTTGCGAGGTCTGGCTCACAAATGCGAGCCTCGCATTTGCTAACAAGACTTCGCATTTGCGAGCAGGGGCTGGGGGTTGATTTTCACATTTGCGAGATCTGGGGTCGCATTTGAGATCTCCTCAGGTTCGCATTTGCGAACATATTGTTCGCATTTGCGAAGGCAGCAGAGATGGGGGACCTTCGCAATTGCGAAGGATTTCTCACATTTGCGAGGTTCGCAACTGCGAACCCCAGGTCGTAATAGTGACATCTGTGCCTGGTCAAAAGTTGAGTTAGACGGGATTTTTGTTCATTCTTTCAAACTTTCAACCCTAGAAACCTTAGAGACGATTTTTCCAAGAGCTCTTCTTCCCCAATTCGTTGGTAAGTGATTATAACGTACTTCCTTTCAATTACCCATTACATTTCATAAGATTTCAACCTTAAATCTAGGATTTTCATGGTAGAAATTAGGAATTTGGGGTAGAATTTGGAATTTACGTGAAATTAGAATTTAGACCTCAAATTGAGGTCAGATTTCGAAACAAATTATATAACCGGGCTCGAGGGTGAATGGGTAATTGAGTTTTGGTTCGAACTTTAGTTTTGGACCAAGCGGGTCGGGGGGTTAATATTTATTAACTTTTTCAATAATGACATAAATTGAACCTCTTTCATTCGTGGGTAGTTCCTAAGGATTATTTTGAATCGTTTGATTAATATTTGCTCGATTTGGTTGGTTCGGAGGCTTGTTCGAAAGGCAAAGCTGTGGTTGAGCTTTGAGTCAATTTTGGAGCGAGGTAAGTGTTGTGGTTAACCTTAACTTTAGGGATTAGGACTTCTTTGCCTACTTGCTACGTGTTTAAATGTTTGGAAACAATGTATATGTGAGGTCACGAGTACTTATGCGTTGTTTTTAGGTTAAAGTATGCGGGTGGGACTTGTTTCTTGTAATTTATATCCTTCTTTGATTATGATATCCATGCTTAGACTAGTCTATTACAAAATTGATTGTTCTTTACGCATTTATGAACTACTTATGATAATTGAGTACTTTTGGAAGTTGAAGTTTGGTATTGTGGAGCCGTTGTTGATGTAATTTTTATTATTGCTTATTCTATCTCCCTAATCAAATATGTATTCACTGCTACCTGGTAAGGGAGAGTGTTAAAGCACGGAGGGTGATATCATGCCGATTATTATTTTATTATTGATTAATACATAGTGAGGAAGAGAGTTAAAGAACGAAGGGTCTTGTCGTGCCGTATTTATCATTTTATGATGTAATTGAGAGTAAAAGCATGAAGGGTGATCTCGTGCCGTATTTATCATTTTATGATGAAATTGAGAGTAAAAGCACGAAGGGTGATGCCGTGCGGTATTTATCATTTTATGGAAAGATTGAGAGTAAAAGCACGAAGGGTGATGTCGTGCCATTGTTATTGTTTCATGGTGAGGTTGAGAGTAAAAGCACGATGGGTGATGCCATGCAGTCTTTATTTATTATGTTTCTCTGTTTTCATTGGTTGACGATTTATTGACTGTTTCATATTGTCATTTCCTGTTGTAGTTACCGTATCTTGTACCCTTTTTTCATGTCCCCTCCCAATCGTACATGTTTAATCTTTATTTGTTGTTATGTTGTACATATATTTTTGTCTGTATAAGTTTAATTACGTGGGTGTCCTGTCATAGCCTCGTCACTACCTCTTCGAGGTTAGGCTCGACACATACGTAGTACATTGGGTCGGTTGTACTCATACTATACTTTATAATTCTTGTACAAATTTTGGTACTAGTTCCAGATGTACGTGAGGTACATCAGCTCGAATTGGCATATTTGGAGACTCTAGGTAGATCTGCTGGTGTCCGCAAACCTTGAAGTCCCCTTCCTCCTTCCTTATTTACTGTTCATTTCATTCGAGACAATTGTACTTATCTAAGACTTTATTTGTAATACTTTTAGAAGCTCATGCACTTGTAACTCCAGATCCGGGTTGTACTTAGATATTTTGTATATTATGCCACTTCGCATTTCATTTTAGTTTCATTTCAGTTTAATTGGTTTAATTATTTGAGTTGTTTAAAACTGGCTTAAGAATTTCTCTAACGTTGGCTTGCCTAGCAAGTGAAATATTAGGCGCCATCACGGTCCTGAAGGTGGGAATTTCAGGTCGTGATATTATTTTTGAGAGGGTATTATTAGAATAGATCGGGTACATCTTAAGGAGCTTGAATCTCAGTTTTGAGATGATTTGGTGGAGTTTTGAGGTGGTTTGAATTGAAAATTCGAAGTAGAAGATGAACATGAAAAAAATGATATGTGTATCACATATGTATCATATTTATATCAAATGTGTATCATATTTATATCCATGTATATATGTGTGTGAGATATATGTGTGATACATGTTTGATACGTGTGTCGCAGAAGAATTTATTGAACTCAATTTTAACTGCGAATCTTGATACCAAATCAGTCTAAATCATCTCCAATCTTCCTCGAGTTTTGTATATTGACTCATCTTTATGTATTCAATGAATTTTAACTATACTCATTGGAAAAAGGTCCTTTTTTGCTTAGATTTTTGGAATCTTTTGTGTGTGTGTGTATATATATATATATATTTATATTTCGTCACCTTGTTTGCAACCTCATCCATAAAATTGTCTTTCTGTCTTTCATCTAATGGTGCTGATCACGCTTAAAAATATGGAAGGAGATCTTTGTGTGTGCTTCTTGAGAGAAAGAACCTTATTTATTTGGTTTTCAATTTTTATATGTGCTTGGCTAGTTTTGTTAAATCTACGATTAATGGCTAAAGGTTGGTAAGTTGGGACTTATTTGGGATATTTATGAAAGATTCCCAACAATGTACAGTGGTATGCTAGTTTTAAGGGATTTTTACCTATTTATACTACATATGAAAGTTTTTTACCCTCCCTAATTAAGTTTTAACTTAATTACATGATCATATACAATTTATCAATTATATACAAATTAGTTTTAAATGAGTCACCCTTGATTGTAGCCCATTAATTTAGTAAATCCCCAATCACAATACTTTTTTCCTTTTTCTCTCTTTGAAATCAATCTTTTTTCTACACCAATTCTATAAGTTTTTTTCTTTTAAAGCTCATAATTTTCTCTAATAATGGTAAGAAAGGGATTAATTTTTTATCGATCTGAATTTTGCCATGGATGGAGTTTGAATCTTTTCTTGGCTTCCCCTTTTTTTGTTAGCGTTCAAATGGCGGGCTAACAATAGATGAATATTAATTATTTGGCTCGAATGTTCGTGAAATTATCAATTAATAAATTTTGAAGGTGTTTGACTTTTTATTATTGACAGCCATTAAAAAAGCTTCGAACCTTGATTTCAAATTCGAATTTTTAAAAAAATATTATTTGTTTGGATTGGATGTTATTGTAAACGATTGGGAATATTCTATGGAGATTATATCTCGATTTTGATGGTATTTGGTGAAGATTAGATTTGATTTGGCCGGATATTCAGATTGAAATTCGAAGAAGAAGCAGAACACACCACATACAACAAATCATATACAAAATATATACAGAAGACGTATTGTATAAAATTTATATGAAAATTATATTTAAGTTGTATGATATTATAGTTGTATTTAACTGGGTTAAAATGATGTGTGAAAGTTGTAGATAAATTGTATACTTTATAATTAGTTTGTATGGAATTTATTTTTAGTATGTATGTTGTTGTAGATATATCAAATTTTGTATTAAATTTGTATGAAATTTATTTTTAATTTGTATCTTGCTGTACCATATATTATTTTTTTCTTAAAATAGGTAATTATGGAAAAGAGAGAAGAATTGAGCTAATTATGGCTTAAAATAAGTAACACACAATTAGAATGAGTCTTATTTAGATGGAAGGACAATTTGGACTTCGTTCCCTTCAGTTACGCCCTTTTACAAGCAAATAATTCCCTAATTTAAGGCATTTATAATGGATTGTATATAAATTGTAAGAAAAACTTATTTAGGACGGGCAATATACAAACTTTAGATAATTTTAGTAAATAAGTTTCTAACATGTATAGGAAGGAAAAAAATCCCTAGTTTTAATATAACCGTACACATGGATTAGTTTTCCTTATCCACAAACCAAACGGGCCTAAGTACATGGATGCGGGAGGGTTTCTCTAGCTGAATCCCTCCCCCTCCGCCCAAAAGAACCCCAACCCTCCCC
>AWOL01S0026433.1:25996-47406 GCA_000715115.1 Nicotiana otophora | reverse complement strand
GATCTGGGCAGATTGAAGTATTTTCTAGGTATTGAGGTCGCTCAGTCTAGCTCAGGTATTGTTATTTCACAGCGGAAGTATGCCTTAGACATTCTTGAGGAGACTGGAATGATGGGTTGCAGACCTATTGACTCTCCTATGGATCCGAATGCTAAGCTTCTGCCTGGACAGGGGGAGCCTCTTAGAGACCCTACGAGATATAGGAGGTTGGTTGGCAAATTGAATTACCTCACAGTGACTAGACCTGACATTTCTTTTCCGGTGAGTGTTGTAAGTCAGTTTATGGATTCTCCCTGTGATAGTCACTGGGATGCAGTTGTTCGCATTCTTCGGTATATAAAGTCAGCTCCAGGCAAAGGATTACTATTCGAGGATCGAGGCCACGAGCAGATTGTTGGGTACACAGATGCTGATTGGGCAGGATCACCTTTTGATAGACGTTCTACGTCTGGATATTGTGTTCTAGTAGGAGGTAATTTGGTCTCGTGGAAGAGCAAGAAACAGAATGTAGTTGCTCGATCTAGCGCCGAAGCCGAATATCGGGCCATGGCTATGGCGACGTGTGAGTTAGTTTGGGTCAAGCAGTTGCTCAAGGAGTTAAAGTTCGGAGAAATCAGCAAGATGGAACTAGTGTGTGATAACCAAGCTGCTCTTCATATTGCGTCAAATCCGGTGTTCCATGAGAGGACTAAACACATTGAGATCGACTGTCACTTTGTCAGAGAAAAAATACTTTCAGGAGATATTGTTACAAAGTTTGTAAAGTCGAATGATCAACTAGCAGATATTTTCACTAAGTCTCTTACTGGTTCTCGTATTAGTTACATGTGTAACAAGCTCGGTACATATGATGTGTATGCACCGGCTTGAGGGGGAGTGTTAGTTTATAGATATGTATAGTGTAGTTTTGTCCCATATTGGAAGAGGAGTAATATCTCCTTGTAGTGTATAGCTATAAATAGGGACCTCTTGTATTGTATTTATCATCTAATATCAATAACATATTTTCTCCCGTGCCTTCTCACGGAATTCATTTTCAAGTAATATTAAACCAATAATACTCACAAAAGTTCATAAATATTTCAAGTGACAATCACATCAAATTATCATATAAAAATAAATTCAACAAAAAGGATTTAGGCATGGCCAATAGATGATTTAATAATTTTTTACAATTTCCCAATTTACTACACAATAATTCCTAAGACTTTAATTCAATGAATTTTTGCACGTATAAGCCCGAGTACGTACTCGTCACCTCACGTACACGGCTTTTAATATTTTAAAAATGGCACATAAGACTCCATGCATAAGGGGTAATTCCCCCACTCGAGGTTAAGCAAGACACTTATCTTTTTGAAGTTAGGCCGATATTCCAAAATAGCCTTCTTGCTTGAATTGACCTCCGGACAGCTCAAATCTATCCAAATTAATTGTATGACTCCATTAAAATTCGTCGAAAATAATTCCGGATAATAATACGTCTTCTTAAATATTTATTCCAAAAAGTCAACAAAAGTCAACGCGGGACTCGCCCCTCGGAACTCGACATAATTTTCATGAAATACGAACACCCATTCCGATACGAGTTCAACTATACCAATTTTACCGAATTCCAATAACAACTCGACTTCCAAATCTTAAATTTTTGTTTTTGGAAGATTTTGTAAAAATCTTGATTTCTTCCATTTAAATCTGAATTAAACGATGAATATAATCATAGATTCATGAAATATAATCACTTTAGGATATAGAACACTTACCCTAGTCGAAGTCGTGAAGCAATCCTCAAAATCGCCAAAAAACCGAGCTCCAAAAATCCCAATCGAAAATGAAGAAATGACATATTTTCAATCCTTAAGTTTCTGCCTAGGCTCGCATTTGCGGACAATAACTTTGCATTTACGAATGAACAGTACCTCACATGGACAGTGTTTTCGCAATTGCCATAAATGGTTCGCAATTGCGAATGAACAGTACCTCACATGGACAGTGTTTTCGCAATTGCCATAAATGGTTCGCAATTGCGAATGAACAGTACCTCACATGGACAGTGTTTTCGCAATTGCCATAAATGGTTCGCGATTACCATAAATGAATAGTGTTTTCGCAATTGCCATAAATGGTTCGCAATTTCCATAAATGAACAGTGTTTTCGCAATTGCCATAAATGGTTCGCAATTGCGAATGAACAGTGTTTTCGTAATTTTCATAAATTGTTCGCAATTGCCATAAATGAACAGTATTTTTGCAATTGCCATAAATGGTTCGCAATTGCGAATGAACAGTACCCCACCAGAAACCACCAAACTCAAACTTCTCCGAAATGATCTGAAACCACCCTGAAACTCATCTGGAACCTCCCGGACACAAATCATATATGAATTTCAATCATAAAACACGCTACGGACCTGCTCGCGCACTCAAAACACCGAAAAGAGGTCGTCTTGACCCGATATTGACGATGGTTAAACTCCCAAATTTCTTAACTTTACTAGTCTTTCAACCAATGATCCAAAAATATACCTAAACCCCTCGGGACCCGTCAAATCATACCAACAAGTCCTAAAACATCATACGAACTTAGTTGAAACTTCAAATTACATCGAACAATGCTAGAACCATGAATCATACCCCAATTAAAGCTTAATGAAACTAAGAAATTCCAACTTCTACATTTAATGCCGAAACCTATCAAATCACGTCTGATTGACCTCAAATTTTGCACACAAGTCATAAATGACATAACGGACCTATAAAAATTTTCAGAACTGTATTCCGACCCCGATATCAAAAAGTCAACTCCCCGGGCAAACTTCCCAAAATTTCAACTTTCGGCATTTCAAGCCTAATTCCACTACGGACCTCCAAATAATTTTCCGGACACGCTCCTAAGTTCAAAATCACCATACGGAGCTATTGACATCATCAAAATTCTATTCCGGAGTCGTCTTTATACAATTCCGACTACGGTAAACATTCTAAGACTTAAGCTTTCGTTTTGGGGACCAAGTGTCCCAAATCATTCCAAATCATCCGGTAACTGAATTCAACTATGCACGTAAGTCAATACACATAATAAAAAGCTGCGTAGGACCTTATGCCGCCAGACGTGGCTTAAATGCTTAAAACGACAAGTCGGGTCGTTACACAAATCGAATTTTCGAAGGTTGGGCATTAGGGTTCTTCAATTTGGAAATTTTTAACTAACGGGGTGAATGAGAGTGTTAGTAAATAGTGGGGAGGCTGTTATTTTTATTTACCGGACATTTTAATTACGTGGCTTCGTAATAAAGCCCGTATTTCCCACTCAAGTTATTATAGTTGGGCCAGGGCTTAAAAATGAGTAAATACATATAATTATTTTAACAATAGTGAGTGGGGTGTTAGGACATCCGTAAAGTTTAGGTGTGTAAATGATTTTCGAGGACAAGTTGAATGAGGCCTTTATGAATCTTCTCTATTAGTTATAAATATATGGTTACTAATTAGTTATATCATTTATAGGCATATATTATATTAACTTTTAACTTTTGATAATTACTTCATTTATTAGAATTTAATCTAATTGTGTAATTACACTTATACAACCAAACATTACGCTTGTAATTACAATGTAATTACGTTATGACAAACAAACAGGCCGCCTTAATTACTAGGCGTATAATTACTATCTTAGTAATTATACCAATTCCAATTACCAGGTGGCTTTCCAAACAAACCCTTAGCGAAATGTGTTCGCTTTTTTACCATTAAATAAAATAATAATTTATTTATTTCCTAATATTTAGAAATAGACATTTACTTATTTTCTAATATTTAGGATTTAAAAATAACTAGATTCTACATGCACCTTTTTGAATTATGCAATATAATATATTTTTTTAAAATAATAAACATTAAAATCACATTAAATCTCCGTCCACTTTTAATTCCTTTTATTACCTCACATACTTTAGAGTTATATTAAACTAGTTTATGGTATGCGCTTTGAGCGTGTTTCTCATATAAAAAAAGTATAAATTTTTTTTAAAATATTTAAATATTGTTAAACTATGTATACTTAACGTGCTTTTTAAATGTCAGTTTGAAAATGTTTTTAAATTTTGATGTTGCGTTAAAGTAATCATAATAATAGATGATAATTTAATAATATTAGAATGTGTATTTATATTTCGTACATAAATATTATAGAAGGTGCATTTGATTAAAGCGTAATGGAAATACTATTGTACACCTAGAGAATCACACATAATTTTCGCACATAGTCTTATATTTTGTTTTAACTTTTACTAAGATAAACTCATTCAATTAGAGACGTAAGTTATACATAGTTTTTTGCATTTCAATTTGCTTATAAATAAGTCATAATAAGAGTCTAAAAAGAAAGATACTTAAGAAGAAGAGATATGTCACGACCCAATTTCACCTATAAGTCGTGATGGCGCCCACCATCACAGTTAGGCAAGCCAACTAGTGAATTATAAAAATATTATTCTTTTAAAAATTTTTCGAGTAATTAAACTCTTTTTACTTGCTATATTTAAGAAAATATAAACGGTTCTGATTAAAATAAAAACCAAGAAACAAATATTAAAACCACTATTCTACTAGTGCGTGTGCCAAGACCTGGTGTCACAAGTATATGAGCATCTAGTAGATTATACAAAATTTTTAAATACTGTCTGAAATAAATAGACAGAATACAAATACAAGGAGAGACACTAGCTGCTGTAGGACAACTCAGAAAGGCAACTCACCACTAGGCCTCGGGGTATCGTGGATGCGCTCCGGTAAGACCACCAAAAACTCCTGTCTCAGATCCTGTTCAAAAAGTATAGTACGTGTAGCATGAGTACGTAAACAACCTGTACCCAGTACATATCAAGCCTAATCTCGAATAATTAATGACGAGAGGTCGACTTTGACACTCACTAAAGGTCAATAATAATAAATAAAATAAAAATAGAAATATTTAAAACAACATGATTTATAGGAATAACAATAATTTTCTTTAACCAACAGAAATAATTAATTCCTTCAATTGCAATAATTTTCAATTTATTAATTAACTTCACAAGCTGCAATGAAATAGCAAGGTATTGTGTAATTATTATTATTAGGCACGATACCTGCCGAGATCGTTCAGTCCGATCCAGAATGTCGTGTACACTGCCGAGGGACGTGCAACACGATCCATAGATGCATCTATACTGCCGAAGCGTTCGACCCTCTCCACAAGAAATGAGGACATGTTCTTATGAACCTCCGGAATGAGAAGTTGTTATAAAGCTAATACATAAGGATGTACAAGTTCTATTAATAATTAAATAATTTACACAAAGATTCAAGTATAACAAATTACGTTCTTTTACTATTTTCTCTAACAATTTACAATATAATTCTAATATTTTAATTAAATAGAGGATGCAATTTGTCATAAGTATTTCATGATTTGAGTCCTAAACTACCCGGACATAGCATAATTAGTAGCTACGCACGGACTCTCGTCACCTTGTGAGTACGTAGACCCCCACAATTAAGAACAATTATTAATTTAAATCACCTGTGGGGTATATTCCCTCTTACAAGGTTAGACAAGAGTCTTACCTTGTCCCAATACCCACTTCCCGATCACAACATCGCGTTAAAGTCTCAATTAAATGCCGAAAATTCCGAAACTATCCAAATGTTATATAAAATAATTAATACATGCTCAATAATTCGAAATTAGGCTATTAAATTAGTTACTCAACCCAAAATGGTAAAATTCCTAAAATTCATCCCGGGCCCACGTGCCCGGATTTCGGAAATTTTCGGAGGAAAACGCTACCCATAGTCTCAAGAACTCAAATATAAAATTACCATCCAATTCCATAACCATTTTCGTGGTTAAAATCTCATTTTTATACAAATCTAGGTTTTTCATCTAAACCCTTGATTTCCAAGATTTATAGGTTATAATCTACCCATAATCTATGTATTTAACTCAAGGTGTGTAGAATTAACTTACCTTCAAGTTTCTAGTTGAAATCCTCTATCAAAAAGCTTCAAAATCACCCCAAAATGGAGGAAATACGGGCTAAAAATGATTGAGCCTCGTTCCCTTTAAACCATTCTTTCCAGCAGCATTTTCGCACCTGCGGAAAAAGGCTCGCAGGTGCGAGTTTGCCTCGCCTGGCCAAGCTCCGCATCTGCAGCCTCAGGACCGCTTCCGCGAGTCCGCATCTGCGACTTGGGCCTTCGCATCTGCGCCGTTTACGCTTCTGCGTGCTCGGAGGTGCGCCCAGAATTTCGCTTCTGCGACGTGTGCCAGCCTCCCCCTTTCTTCGTTTCTGCGGCTTGGGACTCACTTCTGCGAGCTCGCACCTGCGGCTGCCTATGCGCAGATGAGGTTGCAGCAGAAGCCTGGTGCAACAATTGCTCTTCGAAAATCCAAACTTGGTCTGAGCCTCGTCCGGTTAACACCCGAGGCCCCCGGGGCACCGCTCGAACATACCAACAAGTTTGAAATCATAAAACGGACTTTCTCGAACCCTCGGAACGTGTAAAACAAGATCAAAACTAAGAATCATATCTCAAACCAAATTGATTCAACTTAAAAATTTTAAATTCTTCAAATTTACTCCGAACGCGCCGAAATATACTTATACTACTCGAAATGACACCAAAATATGCGTGCAAGTCTTAAATCACCATACAAAGCTATTCCTAGGCTCGAAATTTCAAACGGGCCTTGATTACTCCAAAACCTACTCCAAACCAAATTTAAAAAATCTTAAAACCTTCAAATAGCTAATTTTTACTATTAAGTGATGAAACGCTCTCGGGTTGTCCAAAACACGATTCGAACATACGCCCAAGTCCAAAATCATCATACGAACCAATTGGAACCGTCAAATTCCAATTCCGGGATCGTTTTCTAAAAATATTGACCGAAGTCAAACTTGGCCTTTAAAAGCTAAACTAAAGAACTAAGTATTCTGATTTTAACCCGAACACTTCCAAATTCCGAACCAACTATCTCCGCAAGTCATAAATTAGTAAAAGCACGTAGGGGAAGCCTTATTTAGCGGAACGAGGTTCTTACAGTCAAAACGACCGGTTAGGTCGTTGTATTCTCCACCTCTTAAATAAACGTTCGTCCTCGAACGGGTTTAGAATTGTACCTGGAGTGTTGAATAAGTGTGGATATCTGCTCCGCATGTTTTCCTCGGCCTCCCAAGTCGCTTCCTCGACTGGTTGGTCCCTCCACTAGACTTTTATTGCAGAAATATTCTTGGATTTCAACTAGCGAACCTGTCTATTAACAATTGCAATTGGCTCCTCTTCATAACCCAAACTTTTATCTAGCTGAAATGTAGTGAAGTCTAACACATGTGACAGGTCAGCATGATACTTCCGAAGCATAGATACATGGAAAACCGGATGAACCCCCGATAGACTGGGAGGAAAAGAAAGCTCGTAAGTAACCTCCCCAACTCGTCTCAACACCTCAAATGAGCCTATAAACCTTGGGCTCAACTTGCTCTTTTTCCCAAATCTCATGATTCCCTTCATCGGCGACACCTTCAAGAGAACGTTTTCACCCACCATAAATGATAAATTATGTGCTTTCTGATCTGTGTTACTCCTCTGTCTGGACTGTGTTTTACGAAGTTTCTCCTGAATCAACTTTACCTTTTCCAAGGCATCCTTCACCAAATCAGTACCATATAGCCTAGCCTCACCGGGCTCAAACCATCTGATGGGCGAACGACATCGCCGACCATATAAAGCCTCAAATGGAGCCATCTCGATGCTGGATTGGTAACTGTTATTATAAACAAACTCGGCCAAAGGCAAGAAACGATCCCACTGACCTCCAAAGTCAATCACACATGCCCTGAGCATATCCTCTAAAATCTGATCTATCCGCTTCGACTGCTTAGTTAGTCTACGGATGAAATGTTAGGCTGAGCTCTACATGGGTCCCTAATTCACTCTTGACTGCTCTCCAGAAATGTGAAGTAAACTGAGGGCCTCTATCTGATATGATGGAAATTAGCACATCGTACAACTGAACTATCTCCTGAATATATATCTGGGCCAACCTCTCTGAAGTATACGTAGTCACAACCGGAATGAAGTGTGCCGACTTGGTCAACCTGTCGACAATGACCCAAACTGCATCAAACTTCCGCAAGGTCCGCGGAAACCCAACTACAAAGTCCATAGTGATGCATTTCCATTTCCACTCCGGTACAGTCATCTGCTGAAGTAGGTCACCTGGCCTCTGGTGCTCATATTTAACTTACTGGAAATTTAGACACCTAGCTACATACTCAACTATGTCTTTTTTCATTCGTTGCCACCAATAATGCTGCCTCAGGTCACGATACATCTTCGTAGCACCTGGATGAATAGAATACCAAGAACTGTGTGCCTCCTCTAGGATCTTTTCCCTCAGTCCATCCACATTAGGAACACATAGACGATACTGGAGTTGCAGAACACCATCTACGCCTATAGTAACCTCCTTGGCACCACCTCGTAGTGTCGTTTCTCTAAGAACCAATAAGTGGGGGTCATCAAACTGGCGAGCCTTGATATGCTCAAATAGTGAAGACTAATCTACAACACATGCAAGAACTCGGCTGGGCTCTGAAATATCTAGCCGCACAAGTCTGTTGGCCAAGGACTGGATATCCAAAGCCAATGGCCTCTCTTCTGCTGAAATGAAAGCCAAACTACCCATACTCTCCGCCTTTCTGCTCAAGGCATCTGCAACTACATTTGCTTTGCCCAGATGATACAGGATATTGATATCATAATCTTTCAGTAACTCCATCTATCTGCACTGCCTCAAATTTAGGTCCCTCTGCTTGAACAAATGCTGCAAACTGCGATGGTCAGTGTAAACCTCCCAAGACACCCTATAAAGATAATGCCTCCAAATCTTAAGAGCGTGAACAATCGCAGCTAACTCCAAATCATGTACCAGGTAATTCTTCTCGTGGGTTTTTAGCTGACGTGAAGCATATGTAATAACTCGCCCCTCCTGCATTAATACACAACCCAAACCAATGCGTGAAACATCACAATACACTGTATACATCCCCGAACCGGAATGCAACACTAATATCGGTGTTGTAGTCAATGTTGTCTTGAGCTTCTGAAAGCTCACTTCATAATCATTGGACCATCGGAACGGAGCACCCTTCTAGGTTAATATGGTCAAAGGTGCTGCAATAGATGAAAAGCTCTCCACGAACCGACGATAATAACCTGCAAAACCTAGAAAACTCCTGATCTCAATCGCCGAAGTGGGGCGATGCCAATTCTGAACTGCCTCGATCTTCTTGGGATCAACTTTAATACCCTCGCCCGATACAATATGCCCCAAAAATGCTACAGAATCTAGCCAAAACTCACATTTAGAGAACTTTGTATATAGCTTTTGTTCCCGCAGCGTCTGAAGCACCACTCCCATATGTTGCCCGTGCTCCTCCTTACTGCGCGAGTAGATCAAAATGTCATCAATGAAGACAATGCCAAATAAATTAATATATGGCCTGAATACCATGTTCATCATATCCATAAACGCTGACGAGGTATTAGTCAAACCGAAGGACATCACCAGAAACTCATAATGACCATATATATTCCGGAAAGTAGTCTTCGGAACATCCGAATCCCGAATCTTCAACTGATGGTATTCCGACCTCAAGTCAATCTTAGAGAACACCCTAGCACCCTACAACTGGTCAAATAGATCATCAATACACGGCAACGAGTACTTGTTCTTAGTAGTGACTTTGTTCAATTGGCAATAATCAATACACATTCGCATCGTTCCATCCTTCTTCTTCACAAATAATACTGGTGCACCCCAAGGCGATACACTCGGTCTGACGAACCCTTTGGCTAGTAACTCCTCAAGCTGTTCTTTTAACTCCTTCAATTCTTTCGAAGCCGTGCGATATGGTGGGATAGATATATGCTGGGTATCTGGAGCCAAGTCAATACAGAAATCAATATCACGATATGGTGGCATGCCTGGAAGATTTGAAGGAAATACATCGGAGAACTCCTGAACTACATGCACTGAATCAATCGTCGGAGTCTCTGCAGTATTATCCCGAACATAGGCTAGATAAGCCAAACAACCCTTCTCGACCATGTGTCGAGCCTTCAAAAAAGAAATAACCTGATTAGATGCACTAACAGATGAACCCTTCCACTCCAACCTAGACAATGCTAGAATAACCAAGGTAACAGTCTTGGTATGACAATCTAGGATGGCATGATATGGAGATAACCAGTCCATGCCCTTGATGATTTCAAAGTCGGGCAGCTCAAGTAATAGAAGATCTACTCTAGTTTCATAACCACAGAATATAATAGTGAAGGACCGGTAGATCCGATCCACAACAACATAATCGCCCACAGGAGTGGACACATAAAAGGAGTACCCAAGGACTCACGAGAAACACCCAGGAAATAAGCAAATAGAGATGACACATAGGAATATGTAGACCCTGGATAAAATAATACGGAGGCATATTTGCCGCAAACAGAAATAATACATGTGATCACGGCATCTAAGGCCTTTGCATCTGGTCTGGCCGTAAAAACATAGAACCGAGCTGGAGCGCCACCTGGCTAGCCTCCACCTCTAGTACGGCCCCTACCCACCTGCCATCCACCTCTGGGTGGTCGGACGATTGGTGGAGCAACTGGAGCAGTAATTATAGGCTGTTGAATCTGCTACACTAGCCTACCCCGAAGTCTAGGGCAGAATCTCTCCACGTGACTGAAATTACCGCACTCGAAACAACTTCTCGGTGCTATGGGCTGTTGGCCTGAAGTGTGGCCATAGTGACTTGAATACCCACTGGAAGAACCCTAAATAGCCGGTGGGCGGTAAAAACTCTCTGGCATAGCACTGAAATAAGGTCGCACTGGAGCACCCCGAGGAGGCGGTGGTGCAGGATATGGGGGCATGCTGGACTGCCCTCTCGCGAACTGACCTCTACCCCCAGACGGAGCACCTCTAAACTCTCCAGAATATCTAAGTCGCTTATCTCTCATAACCTGCTCATGTTTACGCTGACGTACACCCTCAATCTCCGGGCTATCTACTCGACTAACTCATAAGAAGTACCCATCTCAACCTCTCAGGCCATAGCAGCCTGAATGCCAGTATGCAAACCCGCAACAAACCTCTGTACTCTCTGCATCAGTAGGGAGTATCATAAGTGCATGGAGAGATAACTCAGAGAACTTCGCCTCATAATCGGTCCCTGACATCTGGCCCTGGTGGAGCTTCTCAAACTGAAACCGCAACTCTTCTTTCTGGGAGGGTGGAATATACCTATCCAAGAAAATACGGGTGAACTTCTCCCAAGTCAAGGGAAGAGAATCTGTTGGTCTGCCAAGAAGATAGGACTTCCACCACTTACGGGCCCTGACCTCCAGCTAACAAGTAGTAAAGTCTACCCCACGAGACTCAAATATCCTCATGTTGTGCAGTATGTCCATGCACCGATCAATGAAGTCCTGGGGATCCTCATGTTGTTCACCTCCAAAGCCAGGAGGATGTAGCCTAGTCCATTTGTCCTATAGATTCTACGACTCGGTGGCTGTAGCTGGTTTGGGCTCAGGTGTAGCTGCTGCCACTGGTTGGGCTCCACCCACGGGTAGTGCACCCTGGGTCTGATATACAGCAGTTGCCTGCCTATGAGTGTGTGCGGTAGGAGTCTTTGCTCTCCCTCCCGCCTGAGATGTGGCTGGGTCTGTCGAAAATAAACCGACCTAAGTCATATTGTCCATGAACCGCAGCATACGATCCATGACCTCCAGAAATCCTGCTGCGAAGGTGAAATCCACCGGAGCTGGCTCTGCTGCGGGCACCTCGCCCTGCTCCTCGATAATAGGATCCTCTACTGGATCCACTGGTGGTATAACTGGGATAATTCTGGGACGTCCTCGTCCCCTAACACGGGATGGATCCCTCCCTCAGCCTCTGCCCTGGCCTCTAACAACTGGGGGTATAGCTCTCCCCTGGTCTGGAACCTTATTAGAATGGTTTCTCACCATCTGTGAGAGAATAAGAGAAAGATATTTAGTACTACATCAAGTACACAATGGATGATGAAGAAATGTAGTTTCCTAATACCCTATAGCCTCTTGAAGATAAGTATAGACGTCTCTGTACCGATCCGCAAGCCTTTATAAGGCCTGCTCATAACTTGTGAGACCTACGTGAACCTAATTCTCTCATACCATGTTGTCGTGATTGCGCCCAAACATCACAGTTAGGCAAGCCAACTAGTGAATTACACAAATATTTATTCTTTTAAACATTTTCCGAGTAATTAAACTATTTTCACTTGCTATATTTAAGAAAATATAAACGGTTCTGATTTAAATAAAAACCAAGAAAAAAATAATTTAAAACCACAATTCTACTAGTGTGTGTGCCAGGACCTGGTGTCACAAGTATATGAGCATCTAGTAGATTATACAAAATTTCTAAATACTGTCTGAAATATATAGACAGAATACAAATACAAGGAAAGACACTAGCTACTGCAGGACAACTCAGAAAGGCAGCTCAGTACTAGGCCACGGGGTATCCTGGGTGCGCTCCGGTAAGACCATCAAAAACTCCTGTCTCAGATCCTGCACAAAAAAGTGCAGCAAGTGTAGCATGAGTACGTAAATAACGTGTACCAAGTAAGTATCAAGCCTAATCTTGAAGAAGTAGTGACAAGATGTCGACTTTAACACTCACTAAGGGTCAATAATAATAAATAAAATAAAAATAGAAATATTTAAATCAACATGATTTATATGGATAACAATAATTTTCTTTAACCAACAGAAATAATTAATTCCTTCGATTGCAATAATTTTTAATTTATTAATTAACTTCACAAGTTGCAATGAAATATCAAGGTATCGTGTAATTATTATTATTAGGCACGATGTCTGCCGAGATCGTTCGGCCCGATCCAGAGTGTCGTATACACTGCCGAGGGATGTGCGGCACGACCCATAGATGCATCTATATTGCCGAGGCGTTCGGCCCGCTCCACAAGAAAGAAAGACATTTTCTTATGAACCTCCGGAATGAGAAGTTGTTATAAAGCTAATATATAATGATGTACAAGTTCTATTAATAATTAAATAATTTACACAAAGATTCAAGTATAAGAAAGTTTGTTCTTTTACTATTTCCTCTAACAATTCACAATATAATTTCAATATTTTAATAAAATAGAGGATGCAATTTGTCACAAGTATTTCATGATTTGAGTCCTAATCTACCCGGACATAGCATAATTAGTAGCTACGTACGGACTATTATCACCTCGTGCGTACATAGCCTCCCACAATTAACAACAATTATTAATTTAAATCATTTATGGGGTAAATTCCCTCTTACAAGTTTAGTCAAGAGACTTACCTTGTCTCAAAGCCCACTTTTCGATCACAACGTCGCGTTAAAGTCTCAATTACATGCCAAAAATTCTAAAACTATCCAAATGTTATACAAAATAATTAATACATGCTCAATAATTCGAAATTAGGCTATTAAATTAATTACTCAACCCAAAATGGTAAAATTCCTAAAATTCATCCGAGGCCACGTGCCCGAATTTCGAAAACTTTCGAAGGCAAACGTTACCCATAATCTCAAGAACTCAAATATACAATTTACATCTAATTTCATAACCATTTTCGTGGTTAAAATCTAATTTTTATACAAATCTAGGTTTTTCATCTAAATCCTTGATTTTCAAGATTTACAGGATATAATCTGTAACGACCCGACCGGTCATTTTGAGCATTTACGCTCCTTTCAACTATTTGAAGTCTTGAATAACTTCCTGCGAGATATTATGACTTGTGTGAATTGTCGGTTTTGGGTTTAAGGTATTTCAGAGTTAGCTTGGAAGAATAAATTTTATGTTGGAAGCTTAAGTTGAAATAATTGATCGGATGTTGACTTATATGTAAATGACCCCGGAATAGAGCTTTGATAATTCCAATAGCTCCGTATGGTGATTTTGGACTTAGGAGTGTGTACGGAAAATTATTTGGAGGTCCGTATTGGAATTATGCTTGAAATGACGAAAGTTAAATTTTTGGGAAGTTTGAATGGGAGGTTGACTTTTTGAAATCGGGGTCGGAATCCAGTTTTGAAAATTTTCATACCTCTGTTATGTCATTTATGACTTGTGTGCAAAATTTCAGGTCAATCGAATGTGATTTGATAGGTTTCAGCGTCATTTGTAAAAATTGGAAGTTTCTAAGTTCATTAGGCTTGAATCTATGTGGGATTCGCGTTTTTAGTGTTGTTTGATGTGATTTGAAGACTCGAATAAGTTCGTATGATGTTTTAGAATGTTTTTGGTATATTTGGTTGAAGTCCCGGGGGCCTCGGGTGTGTTTCAGATGGTTAACAGATCAAATTCGGACTTAGAAGAAAACGTTGAAGTTTCTGCCATCTGATGCAATCGCACCTGTGGAAATTCCATCGCAAGTGCGAGCTCGCAGAAGCAAGCTTGGAAAGCACAGATGCGGGGGAGGGCTGTGCGTCAGTGGTCGCAGGTGCGAGGGAAATTTCGCACTTGCGTGAGCGCAGATGCGGAAGGACGCGCGCAGAAGCGCACACAGGCGCGCATATGCGAGCAAGGGAGCAGATGCGTGGGCTTTTTCCGCACATGCGGTTGGCACAGAGGAATGGCCTTATATGGTACATAGAGACTGACTATTAGTCGATGTGTGTGTGTGTGTATATATATATATATATATATATATATATATATATATATATATATATGGGGAATATCCATGGGCCGGATTGGCCATAAACAGTACCGAGTGACAAAATAATTTGTGACTAGTATTACATGAGGTCTTTCCACTGAGATGTCATATTTCTCATATCATGCAGTATTGATCTATTTCACTTGTACTGAGTTTAACTGTTGAACTTGAAAGCATGCCTACATTTCTGTACCATTATTTATACTGGACTCTACCTGTGGAGATCATCATTACTTTTATCCCAGAGGTTTGTCTTGTTACTTATTGAGTTGGTTGTACTCATACTACACCCTGGACCTCGTGTGCATATCCAAGTGAATTCAGACACGGAGACTGTTAGATTTTAGAGTACTATCAGTTGAAGACTATCAAGGTAGATGCTTGGCGTCCGCTGACCTTGTCTCTCTTTCCTTCAGTTATTGTACTGTTCTATACTTTCAGACAATAGTTGTTTTTATCGGTCAGACATTGTATTCATATTTGATGCTCATGTACTCAATGACACCAGGTTTTGAGAGTGTTATATTTGTATTTTTGAGATTTCTTCCGCTGAATTTAATTATTATATTTTTAAATTTTAAAAGATATGGTGGTTTATTTAGATTGTCGGCTTGCCTAGTATTGAGATAGGCGCTATCACGATAGGTGAGATTTTGGGTCGTGACATAATCTACCCATAATCTATATATTTAACTCAAAGTGTGTAGAATTAACTTACCTTCAAGTTGCTAGTTGAAATCCCCTCTCAAAAAGCTCCAAAATCGCCCCAAAATGGAGGAAATACGGGCTAAAAATGACTCAGCCACGTTCCCTTTAAACCATTCTGCCTAGCAGCATTTTCGCACTTGCGAAGGGCTAGCCGCACCTGCGGAAAAAGCCTCGCAGGTGCGAGTTTCCCTTGCCTGGCCAAGCTCTGCATCTGTAGCCTCAGGACCGCTTCCCCGAGTTTGCTTCTGCGACTTGGGCCTTCGCATCTGCGCCTTTTCCGCTTCTGCACGCCAAGCTTCGCACCTGCGCACTTGCAAGTGCGCCCAAAATTCTGCTTTTGCGGCGTGTGCCAGCCTCCCCCTTTCTTCGCTTCTGCGGCTTGGGATTGGCTTCTGCGAGCTCGCACCTGCTGCTGCCTATGCGCAGGTGCGGTTGCAGCAGAAGCCTGGTGCAACAACTGCTCTTCAAAAATCAAAACTTGGTCCGAGCCTCGTCCGGTTAACACCTGAGACCCCGGGGCCCCGCCCGAACATATCAACAAGTTTGAAATCATAAAATATACTCGCTCGAACCCTCGGAACGTGTAAAATAACATCAAAACTAAGAATCATACCTCAAACCAAATTGATTCAACTTAAAATTTTAAATTCTTCAAACTTAGTTCGAACACGCCGAAATATACTTATACTACTCGAAATGACACCAAATTTTGCGTACAAGTCTTAAATCACCATATGGAGATATTCCTAGGCTCAGAATTTCAAACGGACCTCGATTACTCCAAAACCTACTCCAAACCATATTTAAAGAGCCTTTTACCTTCAAATAGCTAGTTTTCACTATTAAGCATTGAAATGCTCCCAGGTTATCCAAAATCCAATTCGAACATACGCCAAAGTCCAAAATCATCATACGAACCTATTGGAATTGTCCAATCCCGATTATGGGGTCGTTTTCTAAAAATGTTGACCGAAGTCAAACTTGGCCTTTTAATGCCAAACTAAAGAACTAAGTGTTCTGATTTCAACCCGAATACTTTCAAACCCGAACCAACTATCCCCGCAAGTCATAAATTAGTAAAAGCACGTATGGAAAGTCTTATCTAGGGGAACATAGTTCTAATAGTTAAAATGACCGGTTGGGTCATTACAAGATACTTCATTACACGGCTATTAAAATAGAGCCAAAATTTGGTTCCTAAAGAAGGAGAAGGATATCATTTTTTACTATTGGAGGCATAAGTTGTGCAAAGCATTTCAATTTGCTAATAAATAAATCTCAATAAGGGTATAAAAAGAAAAAAAAGAACCGTTGATTTTCTATAGAAAAAAGTGTTGAAAATTGGTCAAATATCTATTCCTTTATTCCTCACAATTTACTTCTTCGATTCAATGTGTCTTTTCCATATAAAGATTCCTAAATCGAAAAGGAGTTTAAAATGCTCATTTTTTACCTAAATCTAAAGAAGAAATTCTAGAATTTGTTGGAATGAAAAATTAAAGTCCTAAATATTTGAAAAATAACTAAATGACTATTCCCGAAAGTAAGAAAAATAATTAACTTATTATTCTTAATTATTAGAAAAATAATCAAATGACTATTTTGTCTAGTGTAAAGTCTATTTTAAAAATATAAAAAGGCGGACGGTATTTCGCTAAAGGATTTCGTGCTTTTTTATAGTACTTTATTTACATGCGATCAATTACCTAAATACGTCATTACCGTGTTTGTATTTATATGGGTACAAAATCTGCCTCAGTGGGATTTAACATGAAGCGATATGGTCGAGGTCGATTAGTAGATAACGGAGCTCGTAGCCGAGTAGTCAATAACGGTCGAGGTCGAGTATCAATGGCAGTGTTAACGGTTAGTTTTTGTAATAGAATATTGAGGAGAATATTCAATTGAATATTCTTGGTGTCTTTATTTTTAAGGTTGATTGAGGAATGTTCCATATAAATAGAAAAAAGAGATAGGGAAAAGGTGTGTAATATTCTTTGATAAGAACACTCTTTGAAAAGCAGACTTTCTCTCTGGATAAGAGACGGTCACTACACTTTTTTCATTAGATCCGAGAAGGGTCCAAATATTCTAGTATTTGTCTATCATTCATTATTGTAAGAAAGAAAAATCATCCACCTCATTTAATATTGGGTGAATCATTCCCCTTATTTACTTTAATGTCATTTATCGTTATTTATTGATTGATATTCCTTCATCATTAATGATCTTGAAACATTAAATGTGCATCACATTTAATCTTCTCTCAGCACTACTCTTACGTTATTTATATTAATCGATTATAGATATGAAGTTATCATCATTAACTAGGTTTAACCATTTTTCATACTAAATTAATTAGTTGAATCAAAGTTCTTACACTTTGTGGTCAAAACATTATTCCTTTGTACAAAATGTTGATACTTTCAAAAAACATATTTATCAATGGTTTTCGACCAATCAATTCTGCCTATGATTTCTTCGTTGCATAATGCAAAGTATTGAACTGTCCTAATTATACTTAATTTGTGGTTGAGTTTGTATTGCTGCTGAGGGCAACATAGAATGAACATTTTTTTTCTTTAGTTGAACGAATGCACTTCAAATAGGACTAGGCATATTAATTAGAGTTTTAATTAATGTCCGGCAATTATAGAATATTTTTTCATGATTTTGACAATTTTAAATCCCTAAATATTAGGAGCTCAGTAGTTCAAATAAGTAGAGAGGTTAAATTTTTAGTTGATTTTAAAATTTTAAATATTAGAAAAATTATTAAATGACTATTTTGTCTAATGTAAATTTATTTTAAAAGGGTAAAAAAGGCAAACGAAATTTCGTTAAGAACCTTCGTACTATAATATAAATAAATATAGATTATTAAACGCCATGTGTTAGGTCAATTGTATTGAGAGCGCACGTCATTAATATAAATAATTTAATTCCTCATTGAAAGAGTATTTTGATGCTACCTAATATCATAGAATTTGAAGTCAGCAAAAAATTGCTACGGTAAGTTTTGGTAAATTAGCAAGACCTTGGCATTCCTTAAATTTCGGTAAAGTGACCCTAAGCTTTTGTCTCCCCTAATAATTTGAATCTTTTATTTCCATGTTAATTAATTTAAGAAAACTTGACCAAATAAATTAAACAACAAAGATTTGTATACTTTACAGACACCAACACTACTATCACCATCAATGCCAACGTACCATCACCAACACATGTCATTAATTACTACAGTCAAATCCTTCAATGCTAGTTATTAGTTATTACCACCAACTACCTCCGCTGTCACAATCACACAACCAACACCATTATTGCCGACGATCAGCATTGCTATTCTCAGGGGTCGCTTGGTAAAATGCACTAGATAAAATAACGCATGTATTAACTTTATGTATTAATAGTATCTTGTATACTTTACGGACACCAACACTACTATCACCATCAATGACAATGTACTATCACCAACACCTAGTCATTAATTACCACTATCAAATCCTTCAACGCTAGTTATTACCACCAATTACCTCCACTATCACAACCACACAACCAACACCATTATTGCCAACGATCAGCATTGTCACTCTTGTTGTCAGCCACAATGGCGGAGCCACATGCACCAAAGGGATGCTAACTGACACCCCTTCGTCAAAAAATTACACTGTATATCTCGATAAGTTTTAAAACAATATGTATATATATACTATATAATGACACCCCTTAACTTCTGGGTGAGTTTGCTTCTTTATATTTTGACTCTCGTTAATGAAAATGCTAGTTCCGACAATGGTCAGCCATTGCCACAGGCGTACAGGCAAATACCCCCGCCAACCACCTCCTACATCCTAATAATTTGTGGATATGATATTTTATTTCTTTTATTTTATCTTAACTTTTACATTAATAAAATTAACTATAAACATTCAAATATGAGAAGATATAAATTGTTTTATTTAGTATTTATATCTAAATTATTTTAATATTCAAATATGTATTCATATTCAAACATAAAACTAAAAACTAAGTTACTATTTTGCAAAGAGTGGTTCAGATAATTTTTTAATATCTTTTTTTTAAAATCCCTTACAAATTACGAGTATTTATAATATTTTCACACCAACAAAGACTTGTATACTTTACGGACACCAACATTACTGCCAGCACAACTACCACAATCAATGCCAACGTACCATCACCAACACATGTCATTAATTACCACAATTAAATCCTTCAATGCTAGTTATTAGTTATTACCACCAACTACCTCCGTTGTCACAACCACACCACCAACACTATTATTGCCAACGATCAGCATTGTCACTCTTAGGGGTCGCTTGGTAGAATGCATTGACTCTCGTTAATGAAAATCCTAGTTCCGACAATAATCAACCATTACCACAAGCGTACAGGTAAATACCCCCACCAACCATCTCCTACATCCTAATAATTTGTGGATATGATATTTTATTTCTTTTATTTTATCTTAAATTTTACATTAATAAAATTAATTATAAACATTCAAATATGAGAAGATATAAATTGTTTTATTTAATATTTATATCTAAATTATTTTAATATTCAAATATGTATTCATATTCAAACATAAAACTAAAAACTAAATAAGTTACTATATTGCAAAGAGTGATTTAAATAATTTTTTAATATCTTTTTTTAAAATCCCTTCTAAATTAAAAATATTTATAATATTTTCACACTTTCCCTCCACTCGAATACACAGGACGTTAACGGTCTTGCATAATTTTTCAATATCTAAGTCTCAAAGGAAACGTGGTTGTTTCTCTCACCAGGAAAGACATTTGATCTGGAATTCACATGCTTTCCTCGAGGTGATATCCTTCATATGCAGATAGTAGCTTCTCGAATTAATTACATGCTTTCATCGAGATAAATCCAAATCTCCATCCGTAAGACATGACCTCACGCTTAGACATAAGCAATGCCTGCGTAATATTTAGAAACTTATTGAAACTCAAGAGGTGCAAAGGAGGTGGTGCGTCAGCATTAAGATTAATAATATGTTTGGCCAAGTTTTTTTAAATTCTATAAATACTTTGTTTTCAAAAAAAATATATTTTTTTCAATGTTAAATTATTTGGCTGAACTTTTGGAAGAGAAAAAAAATTGCTTTTGAAGAAAAATTGAATCAGTTTTGGAGAAGCAGAAAAACAAATTTTCTTTCCAAAAATATTTTTTTAAAAAGTATTTTTGAGAATAATACATTTAAAAATAATTTTTAAAAGTTTGATCAAATAATAATTAATGCTCAAAAGTATTTTTTAAATTATTTGGTCAAGTATAAATTATTTTGCGGCAAAAGTATTTTTGAGTAAGAAAAAACGCATTTCAAAATAAGCGAATTTTTATGGCTCGGTCAAACGGTCTATAAAATAAAGAAACAGAAGGGTGGGTGAACCTTCAATTGCGATACTATCAGGTTTCCTCAATGAGTAATCATGTACAGAAGGTATAGCAGTTAATTAGTCATTACTAGACTCGTTGTTTGAGGTAAAGAAATTCAAACGCACTCTCTACCTCTCTCTCACACACACACTGTAGAATTTGGAGCTAAAAGTATCAACCCGATTATCCACCTTTTTCTCCAGCTGCCGATCGATAAGCTAGCATCAGTCAGTATGTCATTCTTCTCTTTTTCATCCTTTATTATTTTTTTCTTCTTTACGCACGGAACTCTTCAGCGAAATTGATTGTACAATAGTCATTAAGCGACTGGTAGGATGTAAATCTTCCGCTCTTCTTTAATTAAGAAGTACGGTCTCCTATTTGTAGTAAGAGAATACTAGCCAGGTATAAGCATTTTCATACAATTTTTTTTTTTTTTTTTTTTTTTTTTTTTT
>AWOL01S0026433.1:0-24562 GCA_000715115.1 Nicotiana otophora | reverse complement strand
GGTGGGTTGCTCTGATGGTAAGCACCCTCCACTTCCAACCAAGAGGTTGTGAGTTCGAGTCACCCCAAGAGCAAGGTGGGGAGTTCTTGGAGGGAAGGATGCCGAGGGTCATTTGGAAACAGCCTCTCTACCCCAGGGTAGGGGTAAGGTCTGCGTACACACTACCCTCCCCAGACCCCACTAGTGGGATTATACTGGGTTGTTATTGTTGTATACAATCTTTTTTTCTTTTAGTTTCATATCTGTTTACCCTTAAAAATTGGATAACAATTAAATTTTTAAGTGATTTTAAGGATATGTGATTTTACTTGGCACAAACTGAGAAACATGAGAATTGAAGTTAGAAATTAACTACAAAGCAAAGCAAAACAACGTAACGTGCTACCTTGGCCCTCAAGCTAGGTCGCCCTCGAACCAAATGAATATATTATTGAAAAGCAAGAACCGGACAACAGAATAAGAATGCTTACAAAAATGTTATAAATGTTTTGATATGCGTCGATCCCCTTACAAGATGATTGTAACCCCATTTATATAATAGAGTAATTCCACATATGGTATAATTTTAAATACAGAAGGAAATCTACTGATTGGCTAATCAACCGGTCTTATCTAGATACATGCGGAGATCTCCGCCACAATCCTCGTCCGGTCACGGATTCTTCGACTTTCTGTTATTCGACTTAGCAGGCTTTTTTCGATCTCGCTAGATCTCTATCCTTCTCGGTCTTGACCTTAGCTGGTCTCGATCTCGATCCCTGAATCACGAGCTAGGCAATATCTATTCATGTAACGATCCAATATAACTTGGGATCGAACCTTGGTCTGCCGCCCCGATCTTGATTAACCATACGAAATCGGACAAGTCCGATTTTGACTGTATACAGGGAGTCCCCTCGTTTTTTTTAGAGTAATGACAAGAAACGATTTGAGCCTTCGATCATGACATAATCATCGTGACATAAACATCAGAAGTGACTGAAATGTCTCGTCGGTACAGTTTCCCAAGTATTTAATGCGTGTCAGTTAATGATCGACTGCTACCAGTTTTGAACCGTCGTTGTGAATTTGATAAATAGCCCTCCTTCATTATTCCAAACTTTTACTTTCAAATCTTTTTCATTCCAATTTCCATAGTTCTTTGCCTTCTTAAAGCTTCATATCTTCAGGTCTTTGAGTTTCTTTGCTTGTTCTTCCTAAAACACCGAATATTTTAGTCTCCATTCTTCTTTTCCTACAAAAATTAAATGGCCAAAACATCTAAAATATTTTTGCAGAAAGAGGTTGCTTCCTCATCTCGGCCGGCCGGCGAGAAACCAGTGGTGGAGCTACGCCCTGAAGAACTTATTCCCGGGGTGTGTGATATTGATTCTGATTTTAAGGTCAAGAAACCTTCATCGGTCCCTGGTCGATGTGATCCGATATCGAGATATATGTGCTCGATACCCAAAAGCTTCCTTGACCAGGCGAAGAAAAATTGCAGCTGGGGAGACAAAGAGATTGTGATACTAGCACCAGAAGAAGCGATTACCACCTATGTGGAAAGGTACCTAAGTGTTTACACTTATCCTTTCACACTAGGTCCCCTCGATCCGGTCATCGTAGACTTCTGCAAGAAATACCAGGTGACCCTCGGCCAAATTCACCCCTCTTTCTGGAGGGTCGTGATACTGCTCTATTTCATCGTGAGCAAAATCGAAGGGCTTACTTTCACCCTTGACCAACTCATAAGATTGTATAGCTCTCGACTTTATCGAGGTGGGCTGATAAAGCTTCAACACCGGGCCACCAAGTCACTCATCTCGAGTATAGATGAAGACAAAGATTGGGACTGGATGGGTCAGTTCGTTCGGGTTAAGACCACAGACCTAATCCCGGCTGAGAGCATGACATTTCCTTAGAAATAGAATATGAAATGTAAGTATGATTCCGTATTTAACTTCTGTTTGTTGTTTTTACTTCTTTCTCCTTTCTTATTAGTATTTTTTTCGATAAATCCATTATTTGGATGCCGAGTGTGGTTCCCCACCTCGAGAACCGGGTTAGGAGCCTGGTCTCAATGTCAACACACGCCGAGCGCACATGGCGCGATTTGTCAAAGGGTCGGTGAGAGGCTCGTACTCATGGTAAGCCTTCTTCCTGACTTACCGAATTGTCTATCGTTCAAACATTTTTTCAAAACATGAATTTACTTACTTTCTCCTTTTGTAGATCTCGTAAAGGACGCGACTATGATACCCTCGCCCGGTGATGAAGAAGTTTCACCACCTATCTCAAAACCGGCAAAGGAGAATAAGAGAAAAAAGGGCCTTGAATTCCGAGGGTCAAGAATCCAAGAAGAGAACAGCCCGTAAACCCAATGGGAACATAATCCCATTAACTATGGAGTCAGTCCAAAGTCTAAGGGAAGAATAAGAAGAGAAAGAGGATGATTCTGGGCTGGTGGCCCATGCGCGAGCTAGCACCGAAATTTGGAGAACTTCAGAATCGGTGGGAGTTGATATTGCTCCGTCTAGGCTCGATGAGGTCGAGGAGGAGACTTCGTCCTAAGTCCCTGAGTCGAGAGGAACCGAAGATTCTTTGCCTCGTGGCAAAGAGACAATTGAAGAGGTGGTGGATGCTAGTGCAGAAACAGAGCTCGAGGCTCCCCAAGACGGAGGCGGTGCCCCAAAAGACCCACTTGGGGTAATAGAGATCGGGGATTCCCCCTCGTTTACTTTATTTTCCTAGTCGATGATACGTGACACTCAAGCCATAGAGACTTGTTACGGGGAAGGATCCCATGGAGAGGAAGATCTTTTTCATGGTTATTTTGTTGGGGTAGAAGGTGTCACCGGTCTGAGTGGCTTGGAGATTTCAAAGAAGAGTTCGGGCGGGGTGGGAGAGCCTAGTCTTTTCAACGAAACCCAATAGGCCCTAAGCCGGGTAAGTTCATATTTTCTTTGTCAATTTTCATACTTGTACTCTTCCCCCTTTGTGTAATTCCTTCTTTCTATTCTTGTAGGCTTTTGTGCTTCATCACGAGGCTTTCTTCCGATCCCGAGGGGAGCTGAGCCGGTACGAAGTCAAAATTCTAGGGCTTACTGAGGAGAGAAATGCCTTTAAGCTTCTCAGTGAGCAGTGAAGAAGGGGAAGCAAAAGGACTTCGAGCTGAGCTAGAAGTAGCTCAGAAAGAACAAGCTGATTTGGCCGAGCAGGTAAAGAGAATTTTTGAAGTTAATGAAACTGACTCGGGCGTGGTGGCTAGCAGTTCGGTCCCACATGTCCAGCGAAAGCTCGATGTGAACGGGCAGCTTCGTGAGGAATTGGACGCGGTGAAAGCGGAGGCCGAGGCATGGAAGAAGAACATGAGCGCCTTGCCTCAGTAAAGGAGGTTGCCTGAGCTCAACCGGCCTCGGCTGAGACCCAACTCCGAAGCTGGTGCAAGCCAAGAAAATTGAAGAGTTCAGTTTCGGTTGGGTTCAGCAACTTCCGATCGAGAGAGGTTAGTCACAGAACTTGCAGCGGCTAACTCGGAGGTCGAAACGGCCAAGGCTAATGCTGATGCAATGGTGGCCGTCTACCGGTCTGACGCTGAAGCTGCTCAGGTTCGAGCAAAGGAGGTTGCCAAAGCTGCTCAGGCTCGAGCGAACTGGATTGCCGAGCATGCCAAATGCCAGTCTCGAAGGGAGACTCTCGAGGAGGTCCATGCTCGTGGCTTCGATCTTACAGCCGAGATCGAGAATGCTAAGGAGCTTGAAGCTGAAGCCAGAGTGTTGGCCTTTCCTGATGATGATGATTCTGGGAGTATGAGCGGATCTGAAAGCGGAGAAGGCCTCGATGCTGCTCCCGGAGAAGACTATGTCCTTTAGGATTAGTATTTTTTGTGTTTCTTTTAAGACCATTTTGGTCATTTGTAGAGAAATTGATCGGGCCATGCTGTCCTTGTAAATGATTTTTGACATATATATAAAAACTTTCTTCCTTTCTATCTTATAAAGTTATGAAGTTGTATTCTAAGGTCCGAGGTTTAGACAGTTTGGTTGAAACCAAACTAGTATAGCCCTTAGGCTTTACGATCGAGTGAGTGCTTGCTCGAACTTGAAGTAAGGTATCCCTTATTATTTTTTTATTTGAGCGAAGATGGTCTCTCGAACTCGAAACCAAAACAGCCCTTAGGCTTTTGTAAAAAGATTATTTATGGCTTTCTCCCCTTTTCAGCTTGAATGTTTTTTTTAATCATTTGTATTTGCAAAACTTATAATGCCTTAGCATGAAATAAGGAATTGTTCGAGAGTTCGAACAATCTTGTACTTATTAGAGTTTTCGAGGCTTGATATTATGGAAGCCTTTTATGATTTTGTCGAGGCTAGCCTTTTTAACCGGTTTATGAAAGAATTCGAAGGCCTATTTTATTACGGAATTCGGACATCTCCGAACCGTGTTAATTCGGGCGTAGCCTTTTTAGTTCGGAATTTGCCCCTTGGACTTACTTTCCCGTTCTACTTCGAGCTAGCCCGAAGTGTCAGTCCCTGAGTGAGGTGGCCGTGGCCTATAAAAATTGAGGGTTGCCTAAAAGGTCTTATGATCTCAGAGTTTTAATAATTCGATCTCGTTTATTTTTCTGATGGCAGTCCCTGACCTGGGGGTAATTATCCGAGTTATGGTCAGCCCTTAAGCCTGTTTATATAATAGATCGAGAGCATGAAATTGTAAAGTAGAAAATATTTTCTAAGGCATGAGATATCGGTAAACAAAAATACTTCTCTTTATAAATGATTACACATGCGTACATGTTCTGTGCCAGGATTTGAGCAAACAATGCGGGCATGGTTCGTTTGACGGTTTAACCCTTAAAAGTTTTTCCTATCGAGACCCTGCTGCCATGAAGTAACTTCTTTGCATCAAAGTTGACATTCGAGGGCAATGCCCTCTAATATTCGAGGTTGATTGTAAAGAAGCCTTTGATACTGTTGAATTGTTCTAAGTTAGCACGATCAATGGTTGCCTCATTAAAAACCTCGTTGGAAAACCCATTTGGGACAAAATCGGTCTAACAGAAAAAGAGTCCAACGCGTGCTTTCAGACCTAAAGGCTTTGTGTCGAAGAATCCATCGATGTTTCTGGTCGAACACCTGCAAGGGTTAGTTTAGAATATAAATGAAAATGGAAGGGGCCGTACCTTAGCAGTAGTATCGTTTTAGGTGCGATACGTTCCAATTGCTCTGCAGTTGCTCGTCGTTCATCATGTTGAGCTTATAGGATCCTTTTCCGATGATTTCGAGAACCTGGTATAGTCCTTCCCAGTTCGGACGTAGTTTCCCTTCATTCGGATTTTGGGTGTTGAGGGTGATTTTTCTTAGCACCAAGTCCCCGATGTTAAAATATCTAAGATTGGCTATTCGACTGTAGTACCTTTCGATCCGTTGTTTTTGGGTGGCCAATCAGACGAGCGCGGATTCGCGTCTTTCGTCCAACAATTCTAAGCTCGTATTCATGGTCTCATTATTTGATTCCTCTGTTGTATATCGAAACATGAAACTAGGTTCTCCGACCTCGACCGGGATCAGAGATTCGACATCATAAACTAACGAGAATGGTGTTTCTCCGGTACTGGATTTCGATGTTGTGCGGTATGCCCATAGAACCTTGGGTAGTATTTCTCTCCATTTTCCTTTGGCGTCGGTCAATCTCCTCTTAAGATTTTGGATGATGGTTTTGTTGGTCGATTCAGCTTGTTCGTTTCCATTAGGATGATAAGGTGTTGATAGGATCCTTTTGATTTTGTGATCCTCGAGAAATTTAGTTACTTTGCTGTCGATGAATTATTTTCCATTATCACATACAATCTCGGAGGGCATCCTGAATCGACATATGATGTGGTCCCAAATGAAGTCTATGACTTCCTTTTCTCTGACTTTCTCGAAAGCATGTGCTTCAACCCATTTAGAGAAATAATCAGTCATAAACAAAATAAACTGAACTTTACCTGGGGTCGACGGGAGAGGGCCAACGATGTCCATTCCCCATTTCATGAAGGGCCATAGAGACAGGACCGAGTAGAGTAATTCCCCGGGTTGATGAATCATGGGCGCATGCCTTTGACATTTGTCGCATTTTCGAACGAACTCCCTTGCATCCTTCCCCATATCGGTCCAATAATACCCTGCTCTGATTACTTTGTCGACTAGCGAAACGACACCGGAATGATTGCTACAAGTGCCCTCGTGAATTTCTAGTAGGATGTAGTCGGTATCTCCCGGTCCCAAATATATTGCCAACGGTCCATCGAAAGTACTTCTAAACAGGGTTCAGTCTTCGGACAAAGTGAACCGTGCTGCCTTTGTGCGCAGTGTTCTCGACTCATTTGAATCTTATGGAAGCTTCCCGTTCTTTAAGTACTCTATATACTTGTTTCTCCAATCCCAGGTTAAACTTGTGGAGTTTATCTCAGCGTGACCTTCTTCGATTACTGATCTCATGAGTTGTACGATAGTCCCCGAGTTGAGTTCGTCGTCCTCGACCGATAAACCTAAGTCTGCAAGAGCGTTGACCTTGTTGTTCTGTTCTCGAGGTACATGTTGCAAGGTCCATTCCTTAAATCAATGTAGAGTTACCTGTAATTTATCTAAGTACCTCTACATTCTGTCTTCTCGTACTTCAAAAGTCCCGTTAACTTGGTTTACCATGACGAGGGAATCATACTTAGCCTCTATGACCTTGCTCCCAAGCTTCTAGCTAGTTCAAAACCGGCAATCATGGCCTCATACTCAGCCTCATTGTTAGTCAATTTTGTAGTTCTGATAGACTGTCTAACTACATTACCTGTGGGTGATTTTAGTAAGATGCCTAGTCCAGACCCCTTCGCGTTTGAAGCACCTTCCATAAAGAGGGTCCAGACTCCCGAAGATGTACCCAATTTTATCAATAATTCTTTTTCAACCTCGGGTACGAGGGCCGGCGTAAAGTCAGCCATGAAGTCCGCCAATATTTGAGACTTGATGGCAGTTTGGGGTCGATACTCAATATCGTACCCACTGATGTTTACGGCCCATTTGGCCAATCGACCCGAAAGCTCGGGTTTGTGCAAAATATTTCGAAGAGGATAAGTTGTTACAACACATATTGGATGACATTGAAAATATGGTTTTAGTTTCCTAGAGGCGCTTATTAAAGCAAGTACTATTTTTTCTAAGTGTGGATATCTAGTTTCTGCCTCACCTAAGGTTCGACTAACATAATAGTCAGGGAATTGCGTACCTTGTTCTTCTCGAGCCAGGACTCCACTTATCGCTATCTCCGAGACTGCCAAGTACAGGTAAAGTTGTTCATCCACTTTCGGGGTGTGAAGCAGCGGCGGGCTCGATAAATACTGCTTTAATTCCTCCAAGGCCTGCTGGCATTCCGGAGTCCATGCAAAATTGCTCTTTTTCTTAAGCAGCAAGAAGAATCGATGGCTCCTATCTGAGGATCTCGAAATGAATCGTCCGACGGCGGCTATCTGCTCTGTCAGCCTCTGCACGACCTTTACATTATCCACTACCGTGATATCCTCGATAGCTTTAATTTTATCGGGGTTGATCTCGATTCCCTTGTCGGACACTATAAAACCAAAAAACTTGCCCGAGCCAACCCCGAATGCACACTTTTTGGGGTTGAGCTTCATATTGTACTTCCTTAGTATATCAAAAGTCTCTTGCAAATGTTTTAAATGGTCCTCTGCTCGCATGGGCTTAATTAACATGTCATCAATATAAACTTCCATTGATTTTCCTATTTGTTCTTCGAACATTTGGTTTACTAGTTGTTGATAAGCTGCAGCAGCATTGTTTAGACCGAATGACATTACATTATAACAATAGGTCGTACTTAGTGATAAACGAGGTCTTTTCCTGATCCTCCGGGTTCATCTGTATCTGGTTGTACCCGGAGTAGGCATCGAGAAAGCTGAGAGTCGTCAGTCGTGGCATCGATCATACGATCGATATTAGGCAAAGGAAAAGAATCCTTGGGGCATGCTTTATTTAGGTCTTTATAATCTATACACATTCTAAGTTTGTTTCCCTTCTTAGGGACTACTACTACGTTTGCTAACCATTCGAGGTACTTTACTTCCCGAATGGATCCTATTTTGAGAAGTTTGGTTACCTAGTCCTTGATGAAGGCATGTTTGACCTCGGACTGGGGCTTTCTTTTTTGCTTCACCGGGCGAAATTTAGGCTCCAGGCATAGTTTGTGAGTGGTAATTTCTGGTGGGATCCCTGTCATATCGAGGTGGGACCAAGCAAAGCAATCCATGTTCGCTTTAAGGAAATGAATATGTTTTTTCCTGAGCTCGGGGGTTAGCCCCGTGCCCAGGTATACCTTTCGTTCGTGCTGATGCTTGGCCAGTGTGACTTGTTCCATCTCTTCGACCGTTGAATTGGTGGCATCGGAGTCATCAGGAATTATGAAGGATCGAGGGATCCAGTAGTCGTCATCCTCGTCGATCCCTAGCTCCTGCAATTGGGTCCAGGCTGGTATCTGTGGTTGCTATTTGACCTCCTGTTTTCCCTTCGATCCATTCATTGATGAGAGTGTCGATACCAGTATCACTTCATTGACTACAAACATTTCCTTGGTGGCGGGTTTCTCCCCGTACACTGTTTTAACTCCCTTCGATGTCGAGAACTTCACAACTTGGTGAAGGGTCGAGGGTACTGCCCTCATGTTATGGATCCAAGGCCTTCCGAGCATGGAATTGTACCTCATGTCACCATCGATCACATAAAACTTTGTTTTTTGGATGGTCCCGACCACGTTTACTGGCAAAGTAATTTCACCTTTGGTGGTTTCACTTGCCATGTTGAAGCCGTTAAGTACTTGGGATGCGGGCACAATTTGATCTTGTAGGCCGAGCTGTTCTATGGCCCTCAATCGAATAATGTTGGCCGACCTACCTGGATCAATCAAAACACGTTTAACTTGAATTTTATTCATAAGGACAGATATTACCAGTGTGTCATTGTGGGGTTGTAAGATCCCCTCTGCATCCTTGTCATTGAAAGACAAGGTCCCTTCACATACGTAGTCTCGAATCCGTTTTTCCCTCGTGATCGACACCTTGGTGCATTTGAATATGGGCCCCTGAGGAATATCGACCCCTCCAACAATCATGTGGGTCACGTGCTGTGGCTCTTCTTGCTCATTCTGTCTGTTTGAATCTCTGTTCTTGAAATGGTTTTTAGCCCGATCGCTTAAGAATTCTCGAAGATGCCCTTCGTTGAACAAACGAGCTACCTCCTCCCTCAATTGTCTACAATCTTCTGTTCTATGACCATGAGTGCCATGATATTTGCACATTTGATTAGGATTTATCTGGGCCAGATCATTCTGTAGAGGTCGGGGATACCTGGTGTCTTTGATGTGCCCAATGGCCGATACAATTGTTGATGCATCAATGTTGAAGTTGTATTCCGATAGTCGTGGTGCTTCTTTGGGTTCGACATTTCTATAGAAACCACTCTTACTCATGAGCCCTCGAGAGCTCTGTCCTCGATCATTTCTTTTATCAATTCGAACAGGGTTGCGTTCAGGCCCGTTGTTTCTCCGATCTCTAATGTATGGATGATATCGATCTCTGTTTGATCGTGGTTCCCGGTCAATATCCCTGTTAACTCTGTCGATGGTCATGTTTGGATAAACGGACCCGGAAGGAGTCCCCAACTGGTCATCCTCTACCCTAATCTTTGATTGCTACCGATTATGCACATCGGCCCAGGTTACAACTGAATATTAGATCAAGTTCTGCTTCAACTGTTGTGAGGCTACCGAACTTCGTATGTTTAGGCCTTGAGTGAAAGCCTGAACGACCCAATTGTCGGCAGATCCATACGCTCCATTTGGAACCGAGATACGAACTCTCTGAGCATCTCGTTGTCTTTCTGTTTTACTTTGAAGAGGTCCAAATTTCTAGTCTCGACCTTTATCGCTCCGGCGTGCGCTTTGACGAAGGAATCTGCGAGCATGGAAAAAGAATCAATGGAGTTAGGTGGTAAATTATGGTACCATATCATCGCCCCATTTGATAAAGTTTCTCCGAATTTCTTCAGCAGTACGGACTCAATCTCATCGTCCTCTAGATCATTCCTCTTTATTGCGCATGTATAAGAAGTGACATGCTCGTTGGGATCGGTAGTTCCATTATACTTGGGAATTTCTGGCATGCGAAATTTCTTCGGAATGGTCTTAGGAGCCGCGCTCGGGGGGAAGGGCTTTTGTACGAACTTCTTTGAATCCAAACCCTTCAAAATCGGTGGTACTCCCGGAATTCGATCAACTCGGGAGTTATAGGTTTCTATTTTTTTGTCATTCGCTTCAATCTTTTTATCCCCCGATTCAATTCGCTTTGTCAGCTCCTCGAACATTTTCAAGATAGCAGGGTCGGTCCCTGACTCAATTCACATTTGTCCTCCCCGGCCCTAGTTTGGCCCTGTTCCTGTGATGGCTCGGGTTCGACCCTACTTGGTGCGTGGTTCTGATTCTGAAGTTGTGCTATTGCAGCTTGTTGAGCCTGCAACATTACGAATATTATTCGAAGGCTGATTCCGCCTTCTTTGTCGCCCTGTGCGTTCTGACCGGCTAATCGAACGTCTCTGCGGATGCTATTTTCGGGGTCGATGCCCAGATTTGCATTCAGGGCAACATGGGAACTGACGTCGATGGGATCTGCAACTGGTACTCCCTCGAGGTCAACTGGAAGCACTTCGTTTCCTGGGGAGGCTACATTGTCGTTTTCGCCATGAAAACCAAAGTCGTTGTCGATGTGTGTGGGTACTGATTGAGAGTTCGACATGCTGATCCTGGAATCAAAAATGCTTACAAGAACAAGTGTAAAGCAATGTGTGTTATGAAAATTAGTACTAGACAATCACTATTATCCTTAGCCCCATGGTGGGCGCCAAACTGTTTACCCTTAACGTCGGATAACAATTAAATTTGTAAGTGGTTTTAAGGATATGTGATTTTACTTGGCACAAACTAAGAAACATGAAAATTGAAGTTAGAAATTAACTGTAAAGCAAAGCAAAACAACGTAACGTGCTACCTTGGCCCTCAAGTTAGGTCGCCCTCGAACCAACTGATGAATATATTATTGAAAAGCAAGAACTGGACAACAGAATAAGAATGCTTAAGAAAATGTTATAAACTACTTTGATATGCGCCAGTCCCCTTACAAGATGATTGAACCCTCTTTATATAGTAAAGGAATTCCACATGTGGTATAATTCTAAATACAGAAGGAAATCTTCTGATTGGCTAATCAACCGGTCTTATCTTGATATATGCCGAGATCTCCGCTACAATCCTCGTCCGATCATGGATTCTTCGGCTTTCTGTTATTCGACTTAGCACGTTTCTTTCGATCTCACTAGATCTCTATCCTTCTCGGTCTCTACCTTAGCTGGTCTCGATCTCAATTCCTGAATCACGAGTTAGGCAATATCTATTCATGTAACGATCCAATATAACTTGGGATCGAACCTCGGTCTGCCGCCCCGATCTTGATTAACCATACGAAATCGGGCAAGCCCGATTTTAACTGTATACAATATCTTATACTATATCCAATTAGGATTCCATGTCTGGTCTTGAAAAACAAAATTAAAAAGAAAAAATCATCCTAAAAGCTTAAATGTCCTATCATCCTGAGGAAGTATTTTAAAAGAGTATGTCGAGAAGAAATGTACCCAAATGAGTAGAATTTAAGAAAATGTCTGTTAATTAATGATAGCGGCAGCTTAAGGATATTCCTCAGAAAGCTACTTTTCCCCAGATTATCTAGCGGTCATCTACACAACCAAAGAAAAAAAAAGGAGAAATCATAGAGAATTGTTAGAAAAACTAAGTAACAGAGAATTAAAGGTTTTGCACATATTTCAAGAGTTATTGCCTGTATATACTTTAGGGATTACAAGCAATTCTCTATCAGGATACAACAAAGTCTGAAACATAAGTGCAAATTGAATACACTACTTTTGGAGATTTTGGGAAGGTGGGGAGAGTAGCATAAAAAAATATTTTCCTAAAAATATTTATACTCTCTAACTAAATATTGAAAAAAAATTTCCCGAAAAAGTTTTCACTCACCAACCAAACAAGAAAAAATAAGTGATAAAACTACTCATTTTCCACGAAAACATTTTCTTTCGCACCAAACACACCCTAAGTGTCTTTTTTAAGATGTTCTGTTCTTCAAAGTCGAAAATTCTCAATATATGCTATGCTTATCACTCTCTTCCTGTCTTAAGAGACCAAATAGGGAAAAAAGTTTCCACGAATTGAATTTCTATTTTGACTCGTTTAACTCGGAGGATTATTTTCTTCCATTGATCAAAAGATGAAGAATGTATTCCATTCCCAATCATGTGTAAGAATTTGTAAGTACAAGTCTTATTTTTATTTTTATTTTGTAGTATAATATTACCCTGACATGAAATTAAATGGAAAAAAATACACAATGAAAATTCATATGTTCAATTCCAATTTGTTTAGGATTGAAATGTAATTGTAGTTGTTGATGAATCATCTGTCAGTTCTCATGATACAATCCTTAGCACATCAATATGTTTCAATCTCGAAAATTAAGAGATTTGGAGGATCCTTATTCTAAAGAAGAATCCTTTCTTTAAATTATTTGAATACGTCATGATTATTTATAATTTTATCAAGGATTGACAAGTGAAAAGGAATACATGCAGGGAGATAGTAGAAGATCGCAGATAGCAAGTCTACTATTGGCAGATCGAGATTTTGACAAATTAATACTTATAATGGGAAAGCTAAATTTTCGCCCTTTGGCAAATCACATTTCGAGCGAATCCAGTTACGAGCCCAAGCCACCACCTACCCCTCCACCGCTTCCACCCAAGCTGACAGTGACAAAGCCAGCAGTGCGAGTGTTTAGGAAGCAAATAGTGACAAAGCCAGTCGTGCCACTGCCGAGCAATATGAGTAGTCTGCCGCCATTGACGCAGATACCAACTGATCAGCCAGTACCCCCTCAGCAAACAACAGAGGCTGTTCCTGTATTGATCGGAGTTATGGTGTTGGATACAAATGCAGTTCCTAATTATTCTATGCCTGCAGCTAATCATACAAGGCCATCGGCCTCTCCTGGGAAGATTACCAAAGTATTGGGTGGTGTGGCAAGGAATGTTGCTGATTGCATGTCAAAGCTTAAAGCAAAACCATTCCTGATAAGCGCTGTTGGAGTTGACGTTCCAGGAAAGTCGCTATACGAACACTGGGAATCTACTCGGTTATCCGTACAAGGTATTCTGAGACTGCAAGATATTGAAACTGCTGTCAGTTGCAATGTCTTTGATGGAAAAGGTGGACTAGTAGCTGCTGTGGCTTGTGTTGACTCAATTGACAAGTTTCTCACTCCCAAGTGGATTGAAAAGTTCAAAAGCAAAATAAAGTCAGCTCCAATACTGATGGTGGATGCGAACTTGAGTTCTCATTCTCTTGAGGCATCTTGTCGAATGGCCGCTCAGTTCACTACTCCGGTCTGGTTTGACCCTGTATCAGTGGCCAGATCTAGAAGAATTGCTTCAGTGGTCCACTATGTAAGATTTGTCTCAGCCAATGAAGATGAACTTATTGCCATGGCAAATGCCTTATCCGGCCGCGGCAGAGAAAGATTTTCTCCAGTTCAGAGAGATCATTGTAGTACCGTCGAATCTTTGTTCGAAATGCTTAAACCTGCCATTTCGTGTTTGCTAGACAATGGTGTGAAGGTGATTGTTGTTACAGTTGGACAAGATGGGGTATTCTTATGCTCCAAAGCTAAGTCCGTTCTTCTTCAGAAACTTGATTTTAAGGGAAACCGGCTTCCTTCGTCGAGTAAACAGTTGCGGGAAGCTGTTGATGCAGAATGCTCAAGTGGTCGGTTTTATGGTGCTTCAAGATATGGGCTGTACTCAGATTTTTATGCTGTCCATTTCCCTGCACTTTCTGCATCAGTAGTGAGGCTTACAGGCGCTGGAGATTGCTTGGTTGGCGGGACTATAGCTTCTCTCTCTGCTGGTTTAGATGTCATGCAAAGTGTAGCAGTAGGGATTGCAGCTGCTAAATTTGCTGTTGAAGTAGAAACCTATGTCCCCGCAGAGACTTGTTTGGACGGAATCGAATATGATGCAAGCCATGTGTACTCTGGTATGTCAGTTAGCCAAAGTAGAGATGGTTTAGGGAATGGTAAGAATGTATCATTTGGGCCATTTCCCATCCAGCCACCACAAAACAAAAGCAACAATCCACTGCTAACGCAATCACAAAGCGAAAACATTGCTGATGTACCTGGGAGCAATCAGGATGAGTCTTTAATTGGTAGATCAGCTTACCAAAGTCGACAGGTTGTTCGTCCGATTGGCAAACAAATGACTGGTAATTTAACACGTAACTTAACTGATCAGCAACCGATCAGTGTCATGAAGCAGCCTAATCCAAGCTCTTTGCCTAACGCAGGGTTAATACCAAGCCAAGACAAAGGTCCTGAACTAAAGTTGACGTACACGAAAATAGTGACAAGTAATCTCCCATCTGAAGAAAAGCCAAAGGACGGGGAAATAACTGAAACAATTCAAGAGGACAAATGTGAAGAAGAGGAGGAAGATTTCCCAATATGGGAACATGTAATATCCAAAAAACAAAAGATCAGGTCCGTCAAGGGAAGAAACAAAGATACTCCTAAGAACAGGAACTAGTCTACTGAAGCTGGTGTATCGTTGCTACATTTTCATGGTTCTTTAAACACTTCCCTCTTTTTTTCCGCCATTTCAATATCCAGAGAGGATTAAGAGTTTACTCTTTCCCAGTTGTTACTTTCATAAATACGCAATAGAGGAAGAGGGCATTTTTTCACTTCATCTAGTGCTAAAAAATTTATTTCTGAAAGTAACAGTTAGGAAAGAGTAAATTCTTAATCCTCTCTGGATAATTTGGGGGAGAAATGGGGGAAAAAAGAAGGAAGAAATGAACCAGAGGTAGCAGTTTTCTCTCCCTTTTGTTTTTTGGGTGCTGAACATTTATGTTTGTGTTTGAAATTTAAGTACTCCCTTTTTTCTGTTACTGTCGCATAGGCCTTCATTGGAATTAAGTTTTGCGTAATATTTTTTGCACACTTTTATCATGGATGAATTATTTTCCTACTTCTTTCCCACATCGATCTGTAAATCGATTTAACTATAATAATTTTTATACTATCGATGTAATTTGACATATTGTGTGGTTTTACATTGTCAAAGGGTGTAAAGTTAAACTCTTAGAACTTGTAGCTGAGTCTACTGGTGAAAAGCAACTAGATGTTGCTGATAGAGGAACGGTTTTTGTGTTATGAAGAAGTATTCTGAAAGCAAATAAAGCTGGTATTTGGTTTTGTCGCTTCACTATAGACTACTTGTACAGGTGTTTTTCAGAAGAATAGTGGGGCAGCCATTTCTACACTTGACATTCCACCACTTCAAGTCGGTACGCTTTATGAAATCTAAAAGGTGCCTTTTAATTTGCAGCAAAAAATGACCTGGGGAACACAATGCCTTTGGTCCTCAGTTAATTTGTTTTTCTTGTATATATAAGCCAAACGTATGGTCATTCACATCCATTCCTCTCTATGATTCTGCAATTTTATATAGTACAAGTCTAGTTTCGCCACCTCAAGTGAGGCATGTACCTATTAGCTAAGAAAAAGTGTTTACCACTTCTCTTAAGCGCGTGAGAACGTCAAATTTTTAATTTTTCCTTTTCTTTTTAAGTAAAAAATCCATTTTTAGAAAGACCACCATAAACACCCTCTTATCACCAGTGCCCCGTCACCCTCGCCCCCAACAAAAATCCTGCCATCATTTTTCTTCAATCTTCTTTCATCTTCGATTATATACTGCTCATATATTAAAAGTGCCAGCATTTATAAACAAATTTACAAGAAAAATAAGATAAATTTGCTAATAAAACAGACCAAATCACTATCCGGCAATTTAAATCAACCAAAATTAAGAAAGATTCATCAAGTTTTATCAAAAAACTATCTTTCATTGAAAGAAGATAATAAGATTTTGTTCTTATGAAATTAAAGATAAAAAGTCATTAAAGTGTGTCTTCTTGTGAGTTACCTTTCTCCTTCATCTTCATACTTCAAGCCATAACCATGGCTGCTACTTCTAATGTAGGTTAGTTCCGAAACAGAAAAAATCACATACCACCAATCCTCTGCCACTCGGCCCGCGCTGCTATCATTAGGGTGGGTAGGGTGGCGGAGGAAAGATGGACGAAGGGGGGGCGAGGGGGCTTTTGTTTTTTAACCAAAACTGTTCTTTTTTTGTTTTGGTTGGAAATATTTTTCTTATTAATTAACTTAAGACAGAAGACATGTGGCTTTTTTTCATTCGTTAATTTCTGCCATGTCAACGTGTGTGGAATACACGCACTATATCATTTTTGGTGACCAGTTTTTGGTGTTTGATAGACACATATTATGTGTAACTGGAGTAGCTAACTGGAGTATATGTATTCCGCCTAAAAATGTTTGAACGGATATAGGGTATAGGGGCTGGAAATAGCAGGCTGATTATTTTGAGAGAAATTAATCTTAGACCATTTTGGGTAATACCTCATATATACTGAATACTGAACTGATTACAAAACTAACAATCTATTTGACTTTTGATTGTGCACCACACTAACAGTTACTGCATTGAATCATCATCTACCAGATTATACCAAGAAGCACAGACCTTTAATTATCATTATCTGAGTTGTTTTGACTCAAAATATGCAGAGGCAGAGGCACGCAACACACTATTATGCATTTACATCTGTTTGTTTAGACAAATTCCACCATAGCAGTCTACAACAATTTGTCACCATTTACCCAACAGGATTAAGTAGAGGTAGGGGGAAAAAAATATTAGCCGAGTGCTTGATCCTTCAAATGCAAGTCAATGATTTGTCAACCAAGCCTTTGAAATTCGGTGTAGTTGTGAGCTGAACTTACATTGGTTGGTCAAAAACCCACCCACTATCCTACTAGTATGCTTGGTATGTGAACATCATTTCCCCCAAAAGTTCCGGAAGATTCTTAATTGTTCTCAAACAATTCATCATTTTGAAGATCTTGTTATACAATCTGTATTATTATAATAAATAACGAAACAATAAACTTTCTGAAATAAAAAACAGAAACAGAAAGTTAACAACAACAGAATGTCGAAATAATATCTGAAAAAATAATTTCGGAATAAATCGAGCCCATTGAATGTACAGTGTATCCTTAAGGAAAGTATTCCCCTCAATTACCCGAGGTGTTGGAATATTATCCTCCCAGGATAGAATGATTTAACTCAACACTGTATTGGTACCAAAAACTCTTATGAACTTCGAACCACTCAATGGTTGTAAAAGACACTGGAAATTTTGTGAAGAAGAAGAGGAAGAAGAAGAAGATCAGAAGATTTCGTAAGGAAAGATTCTGGGATCAAGGCTTATTTATAGCCATTTTCTGGCACTGTTTCTGAAAAGGTTTGCAACCTTTCAGAAACAGCCATGACTGTTGGAACAGGTGAGAATATTTTTCGTTTGAAATATTCCGGGAAAAAGGATTTAAAATAATCCGGGAAAGAAACGGGTCGCGTCGCGGGTCCTAAGTTATTCCGGGTTAAATTTTTCATTACTTATTTAAATTAATTAATTAATCGATCTTTGACCAAATCCAAATCCTAATTCAAAGCCGAAGCCGAACGAGCGCGACGACGCGAGGCTTACTTTCTTTCCAACCCATTTAACACCAAGAGGAGTGTTTTCTCAATATAAGCACAATCATTTTCTTTCCACCACCAATGAGGGACACTTGCTCTTTCCAAAGCAAAAGGGAGTTCACTTTCCCTCCGCTTTCTTCCCTACATTTCTGATTCACCAATCTTAAATCCCAACAACTCCCAACATGAATGGGGAATGGCTATAAAATAAAGGAATGCACTGACGAGTGTGTGATTTATATGCAAGGATTAATTGCATCTGGATAAATAAGTTTCCCTTTGAACTTTTCGTAGTGAACTTATATCGGATATACTCGGTCAATCGGTAGATTTGATATCTTTACCCTTTGAACTTTTCGTAGTGAACTTATATCGGATATACTCGGTCAATCGGTAGATTTGATATCTTTACCCTTTGAACTTTTCGTAGTGAACTTATATCGGATATACTCGGTCAATCGGTAGATTTGATATCTTTACCCTTTGAACTTTTCGTAGTGAACTTATATCGGATATACTCGGTCAATCGGTAGATTTGATATCTTTGAATCGTCGAGCTTTGTTGTATACATAGACAACATAAGTCACACGATCAACACTTAACCATATATGGTTCTCACGGTTGTGTTCGTTTCAGCCATGAACGCCGCCAAGTTTCATGAGTGCTTAAAGAATGGGCATTTACTTTCATTCCCCTTGAAGAGGCTTACACTTCACACTCACATAGGTGATTTCTAAGCGTGTAATCCTATAAACATACTATCTGGTCATATCCTGCCAGACTTAGTAAATCATTAAAAAACTTTAAGCTTTATTGACTCATCAAAAAGCCTTAATGTTTTACCTTGATTTCTGAACATTGTCTTCATCACGTGAATGGGTTGAGTTATTTGGCAATGTTGAACCGTCATTCATAACTTTGTTTGATCTCTTTGAACCTAGCTCTTGGGATCTCTAGTCTGCTAGGTAGAGTTACCGCCATGATGACTTGTTCTAGGCATTAACCCTATTCCCTTCGATTATCTTTCAACTGCCTTTCTAGATAGGCCTTTTGCAAATGGATCCAACACGTTATCTCTGGACTTTACGTAGTCGATCATGATAACACCACTAGAGAGTTGTCTAACGGTATTGTGTCTCCGTCGTATATGACGAAAGTTTTCGTTATACATAACGTTCCCTGCCTATTGTCTCTTGACCATCACAATGTATACATATAGGTGCTAAAGGTTTGGGCCAAAATGAAAATTTCGGAGCCATTCAGCTTCTTCACCGACCTTGTCTAAAGCTATGAATTCAGATTCCATTGTAGAACGAGCGATGCACGTTTGTTTGGATGATTTCCAAGACATTGCCCCACCCCCAATTGTGAAAACATATCCACTTGTGGATTTAACTTCAGATGATCCAGTGATCCAATTTGCATCATTATATACCTTGATCACGGAGTGATATTTGTTATAATGCAGAGCATAATCTTGGTATGTTTCAGATACCCCAAAACTCGTTTCATTGCAATACAATGTATTTGATTGGGATTACTTGTAAATCGACTGAGTTTGCTAATAGCACATGCTATATCTGGTCGCATACAATTCATGATATACATCAAACTTCCCAATACTCTTGCATAGTCCAGTTGTGAGTCACTTTCACCTTCATTCTTTTGAAGCGCATAACTCACGTCAATTGGAGTCTTGGCAATCTTGAAAAATCCAAATACTTGAACTTGTCAAGTACTTTTTCAATGTAGTGAGACTGTGATAATGCTAGACCTTATGGAGTCTTGTGAATTCTGATTATTAACATCACATCGGCAACTCCTATTCATGTCGAATTTGCTAGCCAACATGCGCTTAGTAGCATTTATATCTGTCATATTTTTGCTCATTATCAACATGTCATCAACATATAAACAAACAATGACTTCATGATCTGGAGTGTTTTTAATGTAAACACATGTGTCACACTCGTTGATTTTAAACCCACTTGCCAACATTGTTTGGTCAAATTTGACATGCCATTGTTTTGGTGCTTGTTTAAGTCCATAAAGTGACTTAACAAGTTTGCACACTTTATTTTCTTTACCCAGAACCACAAAACCCTCAGGTTGTTGCATGTAAATTTCTTTCTCCAATTCTCTATTTAAGAAAACTGTTTTAACATCCATTTGATAGATTTTAAGATCACACATGACCGCCAGTGCCACTAGCACCCTAATAGATGTTATCCTCGTTACTGGTGAGTAAGTGTCAAAGTAATCAAGGCCTTCTTTTTGTCTATAACATTTGACAACAAGTCTTACCTTATATTTGTCAATAGTGTCATCAGCTTTCATTTTCCGTTTAAAGATCCATTTCGAACCTAAAGGCTTATTTTCTGGAGGAAGATCAATCAATTCCCATGTATGGTTATCCAAAATTGATTGAATCTCACTATTGATTGCCTCTTTCCAAAATGCTGAATCAGAAGATGACATGGATGCTTTAAAAGTGTGAGGCTCATTTTCAAGCAAGAATGCCACAAAATCTGGTTCAAAGGAAGTAGATGTTCTTTGACGTTTGCTACTCCTTGGATCTTTTTCACTTGGAGTATTTTCCTTTAGGTCTTTCACTTAACGACTCGCATTCAGCTTTATACAGATAGATGCTTTCAAAAAATTCAGCATTATCTGATTCAATTACCGTATTAACATGCATTCGGGATTATCAGATTTATGAACCAAAAACTGACATGCTTTACTATTTGTAGCATATCCGATAAAAACACAATATATAGTTTTTGTCCGATTTTAACCCTTTTGGGTAAAGGAACTTGTACCTTTGCTAGATACCCCATACTTTGAAATATTTCAAGTTGGGTTTTCTTTCTTTCCATTTTTCATATGGAATAGATTGCGTTTTGCTATGGGGTACTCTATTGAGTATTCAGTTAGCTATAAGGATAGCCCCCCCTCCCCCACAAACTCTGTGGTAATCCGAAACTTATTAATAAACAATCATCATTTCCTTTAATGTCCGATTTTTCCTTTCCGAAATTTCATAGGATTAAGGTGTGTAGGGGCAGTAGTTTGATGGATAAATTCATATTTCGAACATATTTATGCAAACGGGGATTCATATTCTCCACATCTATCACTTCTAATCATTTTGATCTTTTTATTCAATTGATTCTCCACTTCATTCTTGTATTACTTAAATGCTTCAATTACTTCATCCTTACTATTAAGCAAATAAACATAACAATATCGAGTACAATCGTCAATAAAAGTTATAAAATAATTTTTCCCACCTCGAGATGGTGTCGACTTCATATCACAAATGTCAGTATGAATTAAGTCTAAAGGATTTGAATTCCTTTTAACAAACTTATAAGGATGTTTTGCAAACTTAGATTTCAACACATATTTGATGTTTTGATTTATTACACTCGAATTTAGGTAATACTTCTAAATTAATTAACTTCCGTAAGGTTTTGTAATTGACATGTCCTAAATGAATATGCCATAAATCATTTAACTCCAATAAATAAGAAGTTGAAATTTTATTCATACTGTCAACAACCATTACATTGAGTTTGAAAATGCCCTCTGTGAGGTAGCCCTTTCCAACATACATTTCATTCTTGCTTACAACAACTTTGTCAGATACAAATACACATTTGAATCCATTCTTAACAAATAAAGAAGTAGAAACTAAATTCTTCCTAATAGTAGGAACATGAAGAACGATGTTGAGCGCTAACACCTTGCCGGAAGTCATCTTCAGGAATATCTTCCCATAACCTTCAATCTTAGCTGTTGCAGTATTTTCCATGGAAAGCTCTTCTTCGGGACCAACAGTAGAGTAAGTCGCAAATGCTTCTTTGATAGCACAAACATGTTGAGGGGCTCCAGATTCAATCTACTACTCCTTCGAATTTCTAACTAGGTTGCATTCCGAAAGCATTACACACGGATAATCAATGTCATCATTCTCCACTATGTTGGCATGTCCCTTTTTCTTATCCTTTTTCGGGAGACGAGAATCTAGGGCTTTGTGACCAGCTTTTCCACAATTGTAGCAGTTGCCCTTGAATTTCTTTTTGTTCTGCTCCTTAGTCTGTCCAAAAGACCTCTTCCTCTTCTTACTTTTTGGAGCAGTCTCCTCAACAATATTAGCTCCCATAATCGTTGAATTTCCACGAGACTTCTTCTCGGCTGTTTTGTTATCTTCCTCAATCTTGAGACGAATCACAAGATCTTCCAACTTCATTTCTTTGCGCTTGTGCTTAAGATAGTTTTTAAAATCTCTCCACGAATGAGGCAATTTATCAATCATTGCAGCCACTCGAAATGCTTCATTCACAACCATACCTTCAATAATTAGGTCATGAAAAAAAGTTGAAGCTCTTGAATTTGGATTCCAACGGTTTTGCTGTCTATCATTTTATAGTATAGAAACTTGGCAACCACAAATTTCTTCAAGCATGCATCTTCAGTCTTGTACTTCTCAAGTGCGTCCCATAATTCCTTAGAAGTATTCGTAGCACTGTAGACATTATACAAGTAAACAACAGAAGAGTTCTCACAGTCAACAACAGAAGAATTCAATTAATGGAAAAAAACTGAACAGTAAACAATACTGTAATTAACGATAAACAACCAAAACCGAAGCCGAAGCCGAGCGACGACGGCGCGAGACTTACTTTCTTTCCAACCCATTTAACATCAAGAGAAGTGCTTTCTCAATATAAGCTCATTCACTTTTCTTTCCACCACCAAGGAGGGACACTTGCTCTTTCCAAAGCAAAAGGGAGCTCACCTTCCCTCCACTTTCTTCCCTCCATTTCTCATTCACCAATCTTTAATCCCAACAGATCTAGCATGCCCTGTTAGTTCCTTCAACAGTCATTAAAGATATACTAATTGATTTACTGTAATAAATCATAGAACAATGTTAGGCTAACAATATTTAAAAAGAAAAACAATTACATGTCTTCTTCTTTACTCAACAAATGCAACAGATCCATCAATATGTAAGGATAGACCCTCTCCATTATTAGAGGACATTTGTTATCAGAGTTCATTGTTGAAGGATTTTTGAGATCATCGGAGTTCCAATACTGCATTAAGCCATCCCAATGACATTGACTAATCCACTTTAAGTCGAAGGATCTGTTGTTAATAGAGACTGTACTTTCCCGGTTTAAAAAGAAACTTGGACCTGATTATTGACTTTGCCACATCAAACCACAGCTTATACTATAAACACCCAAACAAAGCTACAGGAACACCAGAACAAGCAGCAATGAGCTTTGGCTCCCAAGCCCCATGATTATTATAGATCAAGAAGAAGGTTGCTGCAAAAGCCACGAGCATGCTAACTATCGAGGCAAAGAGTGTCAAGAGTCCAAACAGTAACTTGGCAGGCAATGACACAAGAAAATCGTCTTCAGCATAGCGAGACATCAGAATAGACAAGAACATAATGATGGAAACTGTGAGAAAGCACAGGAGAAAATATGTTATTGATATTGGATGATAAATACAATACAAGAGGTCCCTATGTATAGCTATACACTACAAGGAGATATTACTCCTCTTCCAATATGGGACAAGACTACACTATACATATCTATAAACTAACACTCCCCCTCAAGCCGGTGCATACACATCATATGTACCGAGCTTGTTACACATGTAACTAATACGAGAACCAGTAAGAGACTTAGTGAAAATATCTGCTAGTTGATCATTCGACTTTACAAACTTTGTAACAATATCTCCTGAAAGTATTTTTTCTCTGACAAAGTGACAGTCGATCTCAATGTGTTTAGTCCTCTCATGGAACACCGGATTTGACGCAATATGAAGAGCAGCTTGGTTATCACACACTAGTTCCATCTTGCTGATTTCTCCGAACTTTAACTTCTTGAGCAACTGCTTGAACCAAACTAACTCACACGTCGCAATAGCCATGGCCCGATATTCGGCTACGGCGCTAGATCGAGCAACTACATTCTGTTTCTTGCTCTTCCACGAGACCAAATTACCTCCTACTAGAACACAATATCCAGACGTAGAACGTCTATCAAAAGGTGATACTGCCCAATCAGCATTTGTGTACCCAACAATCTGCTCGTTGCCTCGATCCTCGAATTGTAATCCTTTGCCTGGAGCTGACTTTATATACCGAAGAATGCGAACAACTGCATCCCAGTGACTATCACAGGAAGAATCCATAAACTGACTTACAACACTCACCGAAAAAGAAATGTCAGGTCTAGTCACTATGAGGTAATACAATTTGCCAACCAACCTCCTATATCTCGTAGGGTCTCTAAGAGGCTCCCCCTGTCCAGGCAGAAGCTTAGCATTCGGATCCATAGGAGAGTCAATAGGTCTGCAACCCATCATTCCAGTCNGCCCGATATTCGGCTTCGGCGCTAGATCGAGCAACTACATTCTGTTTCTTGCTCTTCCACGAGACCAAATTACCTCCTACTAGAACACAATATCCAGACGTAGAACGTCTATCAAAAGGTGATACTGCCCAATCAGCATTTGTGTACCCAACAATCTGCTCGTTGCCTCGATCCTCGAATTGTAATCCTTTGCCTGGAGCTGACTTTATATACCGAAGAATGCGAACAACTGCATCCCAGTGACTATCACAGGAAGAATCCATAAACTGACTTACAACACTCACCGAAAAAGAAATGTCAGGTCTAGTCACTATGAGGTAATACAATTTGCCAACCAACCTCCTATATCTCGTAGGGTCTCTAAGAGGCTCCCCCTGTCCAGGCAG
>AWOL01S0026418.1:9833-23849 GCA_000715115.1 Nicotiana otophora | reverse complement strand
AGAAAATACTATATTTTTCAACAAAATCCGAAATTAACTCAAAAATGGCCCGTGGGTCCCACGCCTCGGAATTCACCGAAAGTTACGAAATATGAACGCACATTCAACTACGAGTCCAACCATACCATCTTTACAAAAATATGACATCAACTTGAACTCCAAATCTTAAATTCTCATTTTGAAATCCCTAAGCCCAAATCCCCTAATTTCACCTCAAATACATATAATCTATTCAAAATATTCAATGATAATCCAATATAATTGACTAGCAATGATCACATCTGATTACCTCAAGTTTCCCCGTGAATTCTCTCTGAACAATTGCCCAAAACGGTGATGAAAATGTCCAAATGACAAAAATATCGGAACCCCTCTGTTTTTGTAAGTTGGTCAGTGCTTTCGCACCTGCGGACAAATTTCTCGCACCTGCGGTCCCACATCTGCGAAAATTGCTCAGCCCAACTGCATTTGCTTCTGTGAGCTTTGGACCGCATTTGCGCCTTTGCAAGTGAGGAAAATTCCATCGTACCTGCGGACCTGCCCGCACGTGCGCCCTTCCTCTCGCTTCTGCGCAACATGAGCCGCATCTACGGCTCCAACTGGGCAGCCCTTCATCAGCTTTTTCGAGCCACAGCTCGCTTGTGCGAGTCTTCACCTGCGGTCAGTCCTTCCGCATGTGCGATGACACCAGAAGTTGCAAATTTTAGAATTTGCCTAAGTCCAAAAATTGATCCGATTTCTATCCGGATCTCACTCGGGGTACTCGGGACCCCATCTGAAAATACCAACAAGTCCTAAATCATCATACGAACTTAGTCGAGTCTTCAAATCACATCCCACAACACTAAAAACATGAATCACACATATATTCAAGTCTAATAAATCTTAAGAATTTCCAACTTCTATATACGATGTCGAAACCTATCAAATCAAGTCCGATTGACCTCAAATTTTGTACACAAGTCATAAATGACATAACAGAGCTGTTAAAATTTTCAGAATTGGATTCCGACCTCAATATCAAAGAAGTCAACTCCCCGGTCAAACTTTCAAACTTTAAATTCCTATTTTAGACATTTCAAGCCTAATTTTACTACGGACTTCCAAATAAAATTCTGATCACGCTCCTAAGTTTCAAATTACCATACGGAGCTGTTGGAATCATCAAAATTCTATTCCGGGGTCGTTTGCATATAATTCTACATCCGGTCACTATTTAAACTTAAACTTTTAATTTTTTCATCAAAATTTCATATCTCGGGCTAGGGACCTCGGAATTGGATTACGAGCATACGCCCAAGTCCCAATTCACAATACGGACCTACCGGAACTATGAAAATATTGATTCAAGTCCGTTTGCTCAAAATATTGACCAAAGTTAACTCAGTTGAGTTTTAAAGCTCTAATTCATATTTTAATTCATTTGTCACATAAAAAACTTTCCAGAAAAGTTTACGGACTGCGCATGCAAGTCGAGGAATGATAAATAGTACTTTTCGATGTCTTAGAACATAGAATTAATTATTAAATTTAAAGATGATATTTTGGTTCATCACAACTTTAGAGCTGCGAACGCCGGGCAGCTATACCTCAAGTCCCCACTGGTAGATGAATCTGAACAAATCTATGGTACGCTGCTGAGACAAACTCCGAAATCTGCACAAGAAGTGCAGAGTGTAGTATGAGTACAACCGACTCCATGTACTCTGTAATTGCTGAGCCTAACCTCGATGAAGTAGTAACGAGGCTAAGGCAGGTCACTTACATTAACATGTACGCAATAATAGTAATAACAACAATACTAGAAATAAAACAATTAACTCATTTAAAAGTTGAAGCCAACTCGGCAGTCATAACCAACTATTATTTCAATCAATTTTTGTTGCGGCGTGTAACCCGCTCCAATAATATAATTCTTCAATAAATTTCCGCTGCGGCGTGCAACCCACTCCAATAATATAATTCTTCAATAAATATTTGTTGTGGCGTGCAACCCGATCCAACAATATAAACTTAAAATATAATCTGTTGCGGCGTGCAACCCGATCCCCTAATATATTGCTTTTCATTTTCGTTGCGGCGTGCAACCTGCTCCAACCATATAATTTAACAACTCTTACATTTAATAAAAAACTCCAATAAATACCACATTCAATAAGAACTTATTAGGCAACAATGCACACAATATTTATAAGTTATTTAGGAACAAGTAATGACAAGTACAAATTAAGTCACATAAGTCAAATAAACATGTAACAATTATAGCATGGATTCAAGGTATAATATTGAGCAAGGAATATGAGAGAAACAATTAATATAATAATTAATCCATGTCTTAAAACAATTTATGATTTCAAATAATTATGCAAACAATTAATTTGACGACGTATAGACACTCGTGACCTCGCCTATACATCGTTCACATAAATTTCATATAAGAAATCATTCAAGGGTTCTATTCTCTCAACTCAAGGTTAACCACGACACTTACCTCGCTTTGCAACCTAATTCAAGATTCCAATATACCTTTTCCTCGCGAATTTGTGTCTGAAATCCTCAAATCTAGTCATAAACAATTCAATATACTCAATACAAATCATTGAAAATAATTCCATATGAATTTACTAATTTTTCGGATTAAAATCCGAAATTCATTTTAAAAATCGATAGTGGGACCCACGTCTTGAATTAAAAAACTGACAAAATCTGAACACCCGTTACGATACGAGTTCAACCATACAAATATTATCGAATTCCGACATAGGATTGACCTTCAAATATTCATTTTATATTTTTGAAAGATTTTGTAAAAATCTGATTTTTCTTCAATAAATTTACGGATTCATGATATAAATGAGTATGAAATTATGAAATATAATCAATATAGGATAAGGAACACTTACCCCAATGTTTTTCTGTGAAAATCGCCCAAAACTTGCCTTACCCGAGCTCAAATTCGTGAATAATGAAAAATGGGGCGAGATCCCATTTCCAAAACTTAAGTTTTGTTGTCCAGGTTTTTACTCATCGCGATCACGTAGAACTATTTCTGCCCAAGTCCATTTTACTCTTCGCGATCGCGGGAATGGCTTCGCGATCGCAAAGCACAAATTGCACAGGCTGCCAATTTCCATTACGCGAATGCGACATCCCATACGCGAACGCGAAGCATAGCCCTGCAGACTTCGCGATCACGGACCGCTTCATGCGAACGCGAAGAACAAATTTGAGTGCCCCATCTTGTGCCTCATTTCCTCTTCGCGGACGCGATCAACTCTACGCGTTCACGGTGAACTGGGAGCTAACTTTTCACGATCGCATGCCTATCTTCGCGAACGCGAAGGGTAAAAATCACGGCTCACAATTTCCTCTTCGAGATCGCGGGAATGGTTTTGCGATCGCGAAGCACCATGCACCAGATAACAGTTGAAGCTCAAAAACAAGATTTTTTGAAAGTTCAAAACGATCGTAGGCTATCCGAAACTCACCCGAGCCCTCGGGGCTATAAACCGTACATGTACATAAGTCCAAAAATATCATACGAACTTGATTGCATGATCAAAACACCAAAATAATGCCTAGAACTACGAATCGGACTCCAAATCAAATGAAATTTGTAAGAAAATTTTAGAATTTCTATTTTAACAACCGGACATTCGAAGCAGGCCAAACTAGCTCCTTTTCTCACCAAATTTGGCAGACAAGTCATAAATATAGTAATAGAGTTATACCGGATTGCGGAACCAAAATACGGACCTCGTATCAATAAAGTCAAACATTAGTCAAATCTCTTAAGTCATTAAACCTTTAAACTTAAAAATTTCGATAACATGGGATAACTCGAGATAGGGACCTCCGAATTCAATTTCGGGCATATGCCCAAGTCCCAAATCACGATACGGACCTACCGCAACTGTTAAATTATTGATCCGGGTCCGTTTACTTAAAATATTGACCAAACTCAACCCAATTGAGTTTTAAAGCTCTATTTCACATTTTAATCAATTTTTAACGTAAAAACTTTTCGAAAAATTATACGGACTGCACACGCAAGTCGAGGGATAATGAATAGTGCTATTTGAGGTTTTAGAATATATAAATAATTATTAAATTTAAAGATGACCTATCGGGTCATCACAACGATACATCGATAGAGCCATAAATATAAGGTATAACAACATATAGCATAATTCTAGATATCACATGAGAAACGCAACGAATCAAAGACTACATAACCCATTAACCAAAGCTTCAAATATCACATGATATCAAACCATGAATCAAACCAATATAATGTCAATAAAGCAAAACGATTGAGAAGACAATAGAGTTGTAGCAAAACTCATTCTCGGTCATTCTTTTGTGTATGTGCTTTTCTAATATAAGTAGGATCTTGTTTGTTTCCATGATTAGAAATAGGAGTGATTTTGTTCCAATTACATATGAATGACTTTTACAAATTTGGAGTATTACATAGTCTAAATAAGGAAAATTATAATACATAAAACTCAGTTAATAATTTTGTCTAAATATTAGGAAAATAATAAAATTACTATTTTGTCTAGTGTGAAATTTATTTTTCAAGGGTAAAAAAGGCGGACGACGTTTCTCTAAAGACCTTCGTGCTTTTAATATAACTAGTCTTAGAGTACGCGCGATGCGTGTGTACCCCATATAATTGAATATAAAACTCTAAGAAATAACATAAACATTAGTAAATGCTCTATAAGAATAATAAATTAAACAAAAAAGTGCAAGAGTTATTAATATTGACCTATCATATTTAGCTAATTTTATAAAAAAAAAAGAATTCTTGCCCCACGAAAGTCTTTTGATACCTTATTATTAGACTTGACCAGTAAACCTGGAGTACATGAACCGTGTCAAAGCATATTGCCAAAAGTCGATCCATATAAAATTATACTGAACTTTAATTTGACGGGTGCAACCTTAAGGTTGTTATTATTGAATTTATTATACTTTTAAAATTATGAGTTCAAATTTAATATTTATTAAAATTCTAGTAAATTTTAACATATATCTATATTCGTGTCAAAAACGTCATGAGCTAGTAGTTATACTTTCCCACCGCCATGCATATAGTTCAATAATTAACGACATCAGCGAGTTGCGGTAAATTGTGCTATTAAAGATATAGATGCTTATTCTTCAATACTCTTACAAAACTTGGATGTATCCTTAATAAACTTGAAATGCCTAAACCAAACTGATAGTTACTGGATGATATCCTGTAATAGCATCATAACGAAGACCAGATCCTTGCTTTAACAATGTCAGCCTTTGTATATTTATTTCAATCAACAATTTCACCAACCAATTTTTGGAGGTATCAGTAAGTTGAGGTCAATTTTATTCACGAGGCACTTTTCATAATGATATCAATTCAGATCATTAGATCTTGATAATAGTGGATTGAATTTGAGTTTTCCGTTTTCTTCTTTGCGTATGAATTAAATTAAGGGTTATAGTTAGTTTTTCAATTCAAGTAAGAAAAGTTATATAAGTAAAGCTTATTCGATTTTAAATTCTTAATTAAATGTTAGGAGTTACTACCGAAAATACTTAATATCCAAAATTTTAGTTAACTTCAAAGTGCTCTATATCAAGATTATAATTAAATAAAAAATTTATCTAATGTGTAATACATTTTTAACGAGTAAAATATTGTCGTAAATCTTGCATCAATTACTACAAAATTTGTACCCAACAATATTAAAATTTTAACCAATACACATCCTAAAGAATTATTGAGTTAAGAAATAGAAACTAAAGAAAATTGTTGAGTTAAGATTTAAGAATACAAATTAAAAGAAAATATTACCTCCTTGGTCCTTCCTTTCTCTCTCGGTGCACGTTTAACGTGAAGTGCTAACTTGCGCTCACCGTAGATATGGAGGGCACGAGGTCGACCGTCAAAAGCTACAAAACAATTGATAGAGGAAGACAACAATTTCATGGAGGGAAGAAACTCATAAACACTACGTAATTCGGAGGTAACACCAAAAACCCTAGCGACTAGAGGCAATATTGCTAGTTTATCGACAAAGACGAGGGTAAGTGTGAGCAATTCCATCACTAACCCAAGGAAAATGACTGAGGAACCAACAAGCACCCAGAAAAAGGAACATACAACAAATAATTCGGAGATTTGGCCAACCCTTCCTTCGCGAAGTGAAGGCACCAGAACCCCAACACCTACATGGATAACTCCGGTACACATGCAGACTGATCTGAGCTCAAAGAAAATAGGGCAGATGCAGATTAAAGGGATAGATCCAGAATTGAAGCCAGCTCAAAGTGACAAAGCCAATGAAACAGTAACTCACATTGGGGGAGCACAATGTATGCTACAACTGGAACCAGGACAACCAGGAGGAAAGGCATGGTCGACGCTATTTGAGGAGAACAAAATGGCAGCAAGAGGTATGGATCTGACTTTTATACCTCCTGCGATTGTTGAGGGAGAGATGATTGTGGAATTGGTACAAGAGGATATTGACAGTGAGATTGAAAAATGGAAATATGCTGCAATAGCATATGTTGTTGGTGGTTCACCTACAATTGGGGCTATGGAGAGGTTCGTAGCAGCACAAGGGGAGTTCACAGCAAAACCAAAAGTATATTATCACAATGCTGGGTATTTTATAATTAAATTTTCATGTTTGGAAGAGAGGAATTTGATGATGTACTCAGGACCTCATATGTTGAGAAATCGACCAGTAATTATCAAGGCTTAGACTGCAGATTTCAATTTTGATGCCGAAGACCTGAAGACAATTCCAATATGGGTAAAACTGCCTAATCACTCATTGAGTTGTTGGAGTGCAAATGCATTAAGTAAAATTGGGAGTGGTTTGGGTCAATCCATATATGTTGATGCTTGTACGTCAAATGCAAATAGGATTTCATATGCACGAATTCTTGTAGAGATTGATGTAACCAGGGAGCTTCCAAATGTCATCAAAATAAAAGATTCAAAAGGAAGAATGATTGAGCAGGAAATATGGTATGACTGAAACTCATATATTGTGCAAGGTGTATGCAAATTGATCATAATTGCCAAAAAACAACAGCCCCAAGCAGCAATGGTGGAGGACAAAATAGGCCAGCAACAGCACATGAAAGTCCCAAAACAGAGGATAGAATGGAAGCCTATTAATGTGGAAGGTAAATTACAGAACCTAGCTCAAAGGGAGATGCCAGATAAGAATGCTGAGAACCACAGTATTCAAAATCAAGTTATGAAAGCTGGGGATGTATGGCAACAAGTGAAGAGTAAATCAGCAGCAAAAGGGCAAAATATACCAACATCTGGACAACATATAACCGTTCTTAATGGTTTTAATACTTTAGTTGAAGCAGGTCAAGAACAAAGCTTCAAAGATTCAAGTAGAGTGGTTGAGACATAGGTGTTACCACAAAATCATTCCAAAGTATCAGAATGATAGTGAAATGGAATGTAAGGGGTTTTAATAAGGTGTTTAAGCACAAGCAGTTAAGGGTGTTTTTGAAGGAAAATAAGGTGACTATGATATCAATAAGTAAGCACCGAGTTCATGATACAAAAGTTGCTCAGACTATAGGGAAAATTATACCGGGGTGGAATTGGTGTCATAATGTGTCAATTTCGTGCAAGGGTAGGATATGGGTATTTTGCAATCATAATGTTATACGTTTTACAGTCATGGAGATGTCTGCTCAGATTATCCATGGACATGTTGAAGTTCATCACATCACCAAGGAGTTTCACTTCTCAGCAGTCTATGGACTGCATATTGTTCAAGACAGAAAACCTTTATGGGATATACTTAGGGACATGGAGGGCCAAATTATGGGACCTTGGTTGATAATGGGGATTTCAATGTAGTTTTGGGTGCTGAAGATAGAGTTCATGGCAGAGAAGTGCAGGATCATAAAACTAAGGACTTTAGAGCTTAGATGGAAGATTGTAGTTTGACAGAATTACCAACTGTTGGTAAATCATATACATGGACAAATAGTCATATTTTTAGTAGAATAGACAGGGCAATTGTGAATGACCACCGGATGATTACTATGCATCCTCTACAAGTTCATGTGATGGACTCATTATTCTCTTATCATTCTCCAATGGGTATACAGGTTGAGGGAAACTGTGATAAAAAGAAGTGGCCTTGTAAATTCTACAATTGTATGGCAGATCATCCTGATTTTGGGAATATAGTAGAGGCTAATTGGTCTTTACATGAAGGAAATATGGCAGCTATATGGTAGAATTTGAAAACTGTAAAATCAGCTTTGAAAAATTTGAATAGGACGGAATTTATGAATATAACGGAGAAGATTAGCTCCATCAGAGAAAAATTGAAAGATACACAAGAGAGAATGAGGAATTACAATACCCCAAACAGTATGTTTGAAGAGGAAAACAACCTCCTGTTAGAATTTGAGAAATGAGATAAGATTGAAGAATCAATTTATAAACAGAAATCCAGAGTACAATGGCTGCAATTGGGGGATACAAATAGTGCATATTTCATTGCTAGCATGAAGAGGAGAAAGGTGCATAATCAGATAACTAAGCTCATAGATTGTAATGGAAATGTTCTTACAAATCCAAAAAGTATTTAAGATGAAGTAATTGGGTTTTACAAACAGCTACTAGGGAATGCAAGTCAAAGTGTACCTGCTATTCACCCTGGATGGATAAAGAATGGAACAGTTCTTACTCAAAGCCATCAGCTACAACTTGTTACTCCTTTTACAAAAGAGGATGTAATTAAATCCCTGAAAGGGATTGATGAGATGAAAGCACCTAGAGGGAATGGTTTCAATGCATATTTCTTTAAACAAAGCATGGCATATCACTGGTGAAGAGATTGAAAAAGCAGTACTGGACTTCTTTAGTACAGGAAAGATGTATAAGCCAATAAACACTACAACAGTTACTTTAATCCCCAAAGTTAAGAATCCATCTTCGATCAAGGAATACAAGCCAATATCTTGTTGTACCATACTATACAAGATTATTTCCAAGATGTTAACAAGTAGATTGATGCAAGTGATGGATACTTTGATAGATGATAGCCAAGCAGATTTTGTCCCCGGCAGAGTTTTGACAGATAACATCCTACTCAGTCATGAGTTGGTAAAGGGTTATTGTATGAAAGGGATCTCGCCTAGATGTATGATCAAGATCGACATGCAGAAATCGTATGACTCCCTTGAATGGGTATTCCTGGAACAAGTACTTATAGGCTTATCCTTCCTTAAAGAGTTTATAGGGTGGATCATGGAGTGCATTAGAATAGTGTCATATTCCATAACTATTAATGGAAGACAAATGAACCATTTGCAGCTAAGATAGGAGTGAGACAAGGTGACCCAATGTCTCCACTACTTTTTGTTTTAGCAATAGAATACTTGACAAGGATACTGAAAAAATTGAAAGAGCAGCCATATTTTAACTATCACCCTAGGTGTGAAAAATTGAGTATCATTCAGCTCAGTTTTGCTGATGATCTGCTCTTGTTATGTTGAGGAGATGTGATATCTATACAGCTGTTGTATAAATGCTTCCAGAATTTCTCAAAAGCTTCAGGACTTGTTGCAAACCAAAACAAAAATTGGGTGTACTTTGGTGGAGTATCAGTAGATGCACAACAAGAGATCCTCCAGAAAATTGGTTTTACAATAAGTGAACTACCCTTTCGATATCTTGGAGTGCCTTTGAGTTCAAAAAGACTATCAATTAGTCAATGTCAGCCTCTATTGAATAAAATGCTGGGGAGAGTGAAACAATGGGCTGTGAAGTTTTTGAGCTATGCAGGGAGATTACAATTGATAAAGAGTGTATTGATTGCAATACAATTCTTTTGGCCGCAGATCTTTCCTTTACCAAAGAAAGTCATTCAATCTATTGAATCCATATGTAGAAAGTTTCTTTAGACAGGGGATACAAATGCAAGTAAGAAAGCTCTTGTAGCGTGGGACAAATTGTGCAGACCAAAATCAACAGGAGGACTCAACATTACTGATATGAGTGTGTGGAACAAAGCTACCTTGCTGAAACACTTATGGAATGTATGCAAAAAGAAGAATAAATTGTGGATACAATGGGTTCATGCATACCATATAAAAGGGAGGGTTCCTTGGACAGTGGAAGCGAAGCAAGCCTCATGGATAGTACATAAGATATTACATACTGCAAAGTATCTGGATGAGGCTGGTTTGGAGAAAGAAAAGGTTCTAACAGCACGAACATACACCATCAGAACCATCTATAACCAATTACGAGGGGAGTTCCCAAAATCAAGCCGGAGAAGATTGATCTGTAATAACAAAGGCTGCCCGAAATGAATATTCAAATTCTACCTAGCAATTCAGGAAAGATTATATATCAAAGACAGATTAAGTAAATGGGGGATACAAGTTAACCAAATATGTCCCTTGTGTGATCAGGAGATGGAGGATCATCAACATCTCTTCTTTACTTGTAAATACTCAACAGACATATGGGGGAAATTACTAGCATGGCAGGGGATCGCAAGGCAGGTATATGGTTGGGAGGAAGAAGTTGAGTGGGCCACAAAACATGTAACTGGTAAGGGATCAAAAGCTGAGGTTTATAGAATTAGTATGGCAGGAGCAGTGTATCATTTGTGTATAGAAAGGAATCGCAGAATCTTTCAACAAGAGAGGAGAAGTAGTGGAGATATCACAAGACAAGTAATTCAAGAAGTACATTGTAGAGGCTATATGCATATACGAATGAGAAAGGAAATGCAATACTTAAATTTTTACCCATTGCATGAATGAAGATATAGATAGAATGAGTTAGCTTAGTACTTAGTTTGGGGCTTTCTGTCCAAACTTAGGAGTTTTGTTTATACATGTAAATATTTTCAAGTGGTAATAAAATTTTAATTACAAAAAAAGAATACAAATTTAAGGGAACGAAAGTTTCTATTTGTTCGAAGTTATAATCTTATAATAAAATATAATATTATAATATATCTATTTTAGTTATCTAATTGAGAACACAATGATTTGATATCATTTAAATCTCAAAGGATGAATGAAACTGCCGATAACTTTAAAAAGTTAGAACGGAAGGATTGATGTACGGAAAGGATTTATATAAGGTTAAGATTTAATCAATTTTAAAGTTCTAAATAATAGACTTCCAAAATAATAGTTCAAATAAGGAAAGATTTAGTAAGCAAAACTTTAATTGATTTTAGAGTCCTAAATTGTCAAGACCCAAAATCCGACTAGTCGTGATGACACCTAACCCAACCCGCTAGGTAAGCCAATTAGCAACTAATCATTTCCAATAATATTTAACAAGATAATTAAGTAAAAGAAATTATCTGAATCCTATACATTTCCCAAGGACTGGTAGTACAAATCATGAGCTTCTATGATTGAAAATTACAAAACTGGTATGAAATAAATATAGCATCTGTTCGAAATGTACATAAACAGATTTTTATAAATCTAAGGCTACCATGAACAAGAGGTAGCAATGACTGGAATACCGGTACGCCTTCAGATCCAGCTTCCGCCATGTGTAGCAGCATCAACATCCAAATATGTACGCATGGTGCAGAAGTGTAGTATGAGTACAACCTACCCCGTATACTCAATAAGTAACAAACCTAACCTTAGGTTGAAAGTAGTGACGAGCAGGAACAAAGGTCAGGGTCCACACCAATATCTAGTAACATCTCATAAAAATAAAATTAAGGCAACACAAAGAATAACTCAATAATAAAAAGCTCAGCTCGTTCAAAGTTTCCGGAAAATAAACATTTTCTTTTCAAGTATAATAGTAAAACTCAATTCTTTTCACTGAAATCATACAAATATGAGTAAGTTTGAAAACCGTGATTTTTTCCAAAAACTTTCTTCCACAATAGGATATTTCATTTTCAAATGGCATGAGGAAAATACATCTCTATGCCTACATGTCAATGTGCATGCTAATGCAATACAACATAGTGATAAAGCCATATGCATACCCTCAGAGTATCAATTCACTCAGTCCTCTCAGTCACTCAATCCTCTTAATAACCCAGTCCTCCCAATAACTCAATCCTCACAGTCACTCATGCCTCACAGTCACTCAATCCTTCCAAATCGCTCGGCACTCGCACTCAGTAGGTACTTGTGCTCACTGGGGGTGTGGACTGACTTTGGAGGGACTCCTTCAGCCTAAGCTCTATAACAAGCCAATCATGGCATAAATCAATGAAATATGCTACGACGCGCAGCCCGATCCCATAAATATCCTCACCATCAGGCCCTCGGCCTCACTCAGTCATCAATCTCTCCAGACTCTCGGGCTCACAATGTCATGAACAATCAGCCCAAAATGATGATATGATGAATCAATAAATAGCAATAGAGACTGAGAGATGATATGAAATGAATGAACATGGCTGAGTTTCAAATTTTATTTTAAACAAATTCAACAACAATATGATCTCTGTGGGTCTCAATAATACTAGCATATAGCATCGGCATGATTTTAACATGATTTTTAGCTCAATAACTCTAGTACGTACAGATTTTCATGATTTCAGATAAGTTCAGGTAACTACACAGTACCACAGGAATAACGGAGTCACAGTTCACACGATGCACGCCCACACTCCCGTCACCAAACATGTGCGTTACCTCAACACCAAAAATATAACACGTATAATTCAGGGTTCATACCCTCAGCTCCAAGATTAGAAGAGTTATTTACCTCAACAAGACGAACCCAACGTCGAGCAAACTAATCAATACTCCAAAAATTTCATTCCACGCGTATCAACCTCCGAACGGCTCAAATCCTGATGATTTCCTTGAAAATCCCTCGATAATAAGATCGCCACAAGTCAAGCTTTCTTCATTCAACTCTTTAGTGATATTAAAAACTCTCACTACTCTTACAACTTCAATCTACATCAACATAATTTAATTGGACCAATATTAGTAAATAAATTTCCAGATTTGGTAAATTAGGCATTTTATCAAACACCTAGTAGGCATCCATTTATACATTTCTTAACCATAGAATTCGTTCTTCCAACTACCATCATTTACCAACAATTCATCTCACCTTCATTCTTTAACAACTTATAATCCTAACATCATATGTGTGACCAACCATTCTCACCCAACCAACAAAATTCCATCAAATAATTACCTTTCAATTTCTACAATGGGTATTCATTTAAATTGAGAATTTATGGCTTCCAATCACTATACCATGAGTTCCAATACTTGATTCATACTCATATTTACATAATAAATCCATACATGTATACATAATATTCTCACACCCAAGAATTATACTTCTTATGACCTACTTTTAATCCAAATTCCGAAATTGAAAATTAGGGTATGGAACCTTACCTCTTTGACGAAAATCTTCCGATTAGCTTCCTTGATTCTTGGAGATTGGTGCAAGATTGGATGATTAGAATGTTAAGTTTACTCCTTCTCGCTCTAAAAGCTCTTACATCTCTCTAAAATATTAGGTTTTAGCTCAAAAATGACTTAACCCCTCTCCTTATCCAGCCTTGGGGGTATTAAATGAGCTCCTATGTACGCGGACGCACACCTGGGCAAGTGGTTGCACATTCGGCCGCGCACCTGAGGCAGAAAGTCTCAAATATGCGCTTTCGCGCATCTGGACGTGCATATGACACAGGTCCAGTAAAATGGCCATAACTGTCTGTATACATATCCAAATGACGAACGGTTTGCTGAGTTGAAAAATAGACCGAAATAGATTTAATTTGATAGGTTATATACCACATAACTCTTCATATCTTGATAGTTATACTCGTTTGAAATTAGGTCTTTTGCGAACTCACTTGAAACTTTATCCCATCATATAATTTTCAACTTGACTTAGCCTCAGGGCTCTTCTTAGACCATAAACCATTCTTAATGTACCTCATACATATATTATCATGATCAATTAATATCATTCAAATTATCAGTTTTGTTCATACCCAA
>AWOL01S0026417.1:152065-194854 GCA_000715115.1 Nicotiana otophora | reverse complement strand
CAAGGGACTTACCTCAAGTTTTCCTTGAAAATATATCAAAATCGCCTCTCCCCAAGCTCCAATGTTTCAAAAATGGCAAATGGGACGAAGTCCCTATTTTTATAATTCTGCCCAAACATCCTCGGTTCTGCCTCGATCTTGGCCTTCGATCGAGGTCCTCGACCGTGACCCTCGACCTTGGGCTCGATCATGCCTTCAATAGTGGCCCTCGACTCTGGGCTTGATCATGGCTTCGATCGTGGCGCTCGACCCTGAGCTCGATCTGGGCTTCGATCGTGGCCCTCGACCCTGAGCTCGATCATGCCTTCGATCGTGGCCCTCGACTCTGGGCTCGATCATGGCTTCGATCGTGGCCCTCGGCCCTGAGCTCGATCTGGGCTTTGATCGTGGCCCTCGACCCTGAGCTCGATCCGGGCTCACATCTGGACTCGATTTCTGGGCAGAAGCAATTTCCAACAGAAGGAAATTGCAGCAGCTGTTCTAGTTCAATGTTTGATCCGTTAACCATCCGAAACTCACCCGAGGCCCTCAGGACCTCAACCAAATATACCAACAAGTCCTAAAACATCATACGAATTTAGTCGAATCCTCAAATCACCTCAAACAACGTAAAAACCATGAATTATACCCCAATTCAAGCCTAATGAATATTAAAATTTCTAATTTCTATACACAACTCCGGAACCTATCAAATCACGTCCGATTGACCTCAAATTTTGCACACAAGTCCTAAATGACATAACAGAGGTATTCCAATTTTCAGAATCGGATTCCGACCCCGATATTAAAAAGTCAACCCCCCGGTCAATGTTTTCAAAAATTAAAACTTTCGGCATTTCAAGCCTAATTCCTCTACGGACTCCCAAATAATATTCCGGACACGCTCCTAAGCCCAAAATCACCATACGGAGCTATTGGAATCATCAAAATTCAAATCCGAGGTCGTGTACATATAGGTCCATATCCGGTTAACTTTTCTAACTTAATATTTTCAATTATGAGACTAAGTGTCTCATTTCACTCCGAGTTCCTTCCGGACTCGAACCAACTAACCCGATATAACATATAATAGCTAAATAACACAAAAAGAAGTAGGAATGGGGAAAATAGGGTTATAACTCTCGAAACGACCGGCCGGGTCGTTACCTATAGGTCATATCCTAAGAATCTAATGGTTGTTGTCACGACCCAAAATCCGTTAAAGGTCATGATGGCGCCGAACCCCACTATCAGACAAGCCAAAAATAAATACCTAATTTGGTTCTCATTTTAATATTTTTGAAGTCATATTTTTCCTTCATTTAAGTGGTAAAGGATGGAATTCACAGCGTAAATAATAATATTCTTAACAATTTCAATACAAAACAACCCATAATCACCCCAAAACCCGGTGTCACAAGTGCATGAGCATCAACTAGGAATGTAAAATAAAATACAGCATCTGTCCGGAATACCAATTTGGACAGGAGAAATATAAATACTCTGAAGGAGACTCTGCCGGCTGCGAATCGTAATATGGAATGCAAATCACGTAAGTCCCTGCATGCATAAACGCCTCTACTCTCACAAGACCATTAGTCACATGTGTACCTGCAAAAAAATGTGCAGCAAGTGTTGTATGAATACGTAATCAACGTGTACCAAATAAGTGTCTAGCCTAACCCCGGAGGAGTAGTGACGAGAGGTCGACATCGACACTCACTAGTGGTCCAATAATATCAGGTACAGTAAAGAGGTAAGTAAATATGAGGCAGAGTAAATAAATGAGATAAACAAGTATAAATCATGTGGTATAAATCCTCCGCTTTACGAGGAACTAGCTCTCCATTAGAAATTCTCTCCTTAACCGGAGCATATATATAGATATAGTGGATGTCATCAGATACATTGTCATAACTCAGATCAGGAAACACTCATAGATATACTGGCTTCTTGCCAAATATGACGCACGATTCCATGAGGATATGATTTAGGAAATGCTGAGGCATATGGATCGATCCAACATAAATATTTAAACTGTGCACTGTCTAAGGTTGAACAACACGAACCATAGATACATCTTTCAACTGCCAAGGCGAACGGCCCGATCCCATAAGAATAAGAAGTTTTGACGGGTCCTTGATCCCACTCACAAATAAACGTGCGAGTTGTAATTTCTTTAACAAAACCTTTCAATGAAACATATATATATATATATATATATATATATATATATATATATATACACACACACAGAGAAACATGCCGAAAGAGGAGTAAAATTATTCGGTGACTAATCATGAACTCGTGAATAGATAGCAAGTCTAGTCTCAAGTAGAAGTGTAACATAAACAATAAAACGAGCAAGGATAATCCCTATAGTAAGAGTACATCATGGTGTGAAACTAAGCCTACCCGGACAATAGCATTAATCTAACTACGTACGGACTCTCGTCACCTCCTGCGTATGTAGTCCCCGCAACAAGTTGTACACATCAAATATATCAGGGGAAATTTCCCCCTCACAGATTTAGACAGGAGACTTACCTCACTCCGACGTTCCAAAATCGGCTCCAATGTCGCCCTAACATCTCAACCCGGTGACAGTCGATCCAAAACTAGTCAAATAAGATGCAACCCTATCAAAATATACTCTACTACTCATAATTAATCAATTTATAGCAATTTCCAACTCCGCTCGAAAAATCAATAAAGTCACCCTCGGGCCCACGTGCCCGGATTTCAAAAATATTTGAAGATAATTATTACCCATAACATCATGAACTCAAATATATAATTTATTCCAAATTTCATGGTCAAAATCCAAAAATATCAATTTCTAGGTTTTTCTTCAAAATCCCAATTTTTCACAAATTCTCAAGTCTAAATCCATATATAATCCAAGTGTTTAACGTGCAATAGGTGGAAATCACTTACCTTGACATAGATGACGGAAATCTCCCTTCCAAGAGCTCCAAAAATCGCCCAACCAAAAGAATAATGGAGGAAAATAGCCAAATCCCGTCTTTTAAAAGCCTCACTACCCAGGCGACCCTTCTTCGCGAACGTGGCACATCCCTCACATACGCGAGGCTCAACAACCTCAGGCCCAAACATCTCTCTTCCCGTTGGCGACACTCTGATCGCTTTCGCGAAGGCCAGCTTCCCAGATCCCTCGTGTTCGTGTCCCCTTCTACGCGTTCGCGTAGGCCAAATGGCCTTAGGCCCATGTCCCCCTTTCTTCTTCGCGTTCGCATCGCCTTGGCTGTATTCGGAAATGCTTGCCCAGCTCTTGCCTCACGTTCGCGTCCATTTGCTCGTGTTCGCGAAGGCCAACCCACCAGCCTCACAATTTTCTCTACGCGAACGCGGGACTTCCTTCGCGTTCGCAAAGAAGGACACCAAAAACCAGGAAGAGCAGTCCAAAACAGCCCGAAATGATCTGAAACCATCCCGAAACACACCTGAGGCCCCGGGACCCCGTCCAGATTGCTCAAAACAGTCCCATAACATAACATGGACCTATTCAAGGTCTCAAATCACATCAAACAACATCAAAATCATGAATCGCACCCCAATTCAACTTAATGAACTTTAGAACTTCAAACTTCTACATTCAATGCCGAAACCCATCAAATCACATGCGATTGACCTCAAATTTTGTACACAAGTCACATTCAACCGGAATCGGATTTCGACTCCGATATCCAAAAGTCCACTCGCGGTCAAACTTTCCAAAAACCTTTAAATTTCTAACTTTCGCCAAATAACCCTGAAATGACCTACAAACCTCCAAATTCACTTCCAGACGCGCTCCCAATACCAGAATCGCCATACAGAGTTATTCCCAGGCTCAGAATCCTAAACGGATATCGATAATATTGAAATACACTTCAACCCAAATTTATGAAATTCTTCCAAAATGCCAACTTCCATAATAGGCGGCGAAACGCTCCCTGGTCATCCAAAACCCAATCCGGACATACGCTCAAGTCCAAAATCATCATACAAACCTGTTGGAAGCTTTAAATCTCGATTTTGAGGTTGTTTACTCAAAAATCACACTTTAGTCAATTCCTCCGACTTAAGGCTTACAAAATTAGAATTTTCTTTCCAAATCAACTCCGAATTTCCCGAACTTAAATTCCGACCAAGCGTACAAGTCATAATACCTTAAGTTAAGTTGCTCAGTGCCTCAAACCACTGAAGGACGCGCTAGAGCTCAAAACGACCGGTCAGATCATTACAGTTGTTTGAAACAAGTTAATCTTCTTAGCACTCACTACTAAACCATTTTGTTTTCCAATCTTAAAGATTGTATTTAGATGTTCAAAATAAGAATCTATGTCCTCTGAGAATATTAGAACATCGTCAATATAAATAATTGACATTTTACTATATGGGTTAAATATATTATTCATAATGTTTTGGAATTCTGATGGGGCATTCTTTAATCCGAAAGGCATAACATTCCATTCATATTGTCCAAAACGGACATTGAACGCAGTTTTATACTTATCATTTTCGCTAATTTGTATTTTCCAGAAACTGACTTCATGTCAAATTTGTTGTATATATTAGCTTTATAAGTTCCTTTTAACAAATCTCTTTTATCAAGTATCGGGTACCTAATCCATTGTAGGACTTTGGTTAACGGTTTGTAATTAATAACAAGCCTATGAGCTCCTCTATCCTTTTCTGCTCTATTGTTAACGTAAAAGGTTGCACAACTCCATGGTGATTTTGACGGTTTTATAGTCTTCTTTTTAAGGAGATCATTAATTTGTTCTTACAAATTTCCATAAGATCATGGTTCATTTGGATGGGCCTTGCATTTGTGGGCATGGCCTGGTCCATAAATTTATTAATATATGGTAGTTCAACTACATGCCTTTTTCTTTCCCGGGAGGTATTGGGTAATTCTGAACAAACTTCAAGTTCGAGTTTTTCTTGAAAATGTTTAATCTTTTCTTCCATTACCAGGGTTTTTAAAGTTTGTTCTATCGTGTGAACTTTTATATCATTTTTTAAATAGTTTACTTGATTAGAAAGTAGGTTTATTTTAAAAATAGTCTTTGATTTGAGGAAGCCACTTTCCTCTTTTGAGATAAAGTTTAGGTATGGAAATTGTATTTCCTTTCCTAATACAAATTGCATTCAAGTTATCATGATATGGTTTGATCTGGGTTATGAATGGTATTGCTAAGATAATTTCTTTGTTTATATCCCTAGTTACCGCGAAGTCATTTGTAAAATAGATTCCATCATTACAGATGTGTGCTTTTCATAACTTATAATTTATCTTTAATTTTTCTCCTGTGGCGGAGTATAGTTTTGTAGTACGTTTTTCAAGGTACTTTGTTGGTATTATTCCTTCCATTATGCAATTTATGTCTGCACCTCAGTCTAGTAAATCTAATTTATTTAGCGTGATATCTTTAACTTTTAGTGTGATGGGAACGGTAGCTTTGGGATCTTACTTTTATAATTTTGGCTACAGTTGTACCACTTCCTGTTTCATATTGATTGATCGATTCGTCATCATTTATTTTTGAATTATCATCTTCTGTGAAATATTCACCAATTGGTTCTTTCTTATTGGCTGCTTGTAATATTTCTTTTGTAAGCTTTTCCATTTCTATTTTGTCAAGTCTAAGCTTAACCGCTTTTATTTCATCTTTTACAGATTTTAATTTAATCTGTAGGTGTTGAATAGTGGGTTTGTCATCCTTGACTGAAAATCTATTCGTACCCTCTTTCATATTAAAAGGTTCTATTTTATGATGATTTTCCTTTTGATTTATGATGATATTTTTCAATTCTGTTAAATATTTTCTTTTGATTTCTTCATCATCTCTGTGATTAATAATATCAAATAAGACTTTTTTTGAGTCATTAGTAATAACTTTAATAGAATTTTGACCGCAAACACATATTGCACCAGTGCAGTTACAGTTGTCTACTTTAGAGCTGTTGCTGCTATCTGAGCTATATGCTATATCAATTAATTCATTATCTCTGTCTGAATAACTTTGATCTGATGACGATGAGCTATTATCATTTTCTTCAAGAATAGCATGAAGCTCTCTGTTACCCAAAATTCCACCACATGCATCGTGATGGAACTTAGATTTTTAAGACTAAGTAAGCCAATCATAATAATAATTCAATCCTTTTTTATAGATAATCGAAACCAATAGCGGAAATAATGATACAACCTCCCAAGACCGGTAATACTGAGTCACGAACTCTAACTGAATACATACAATGATCTCAAAGATCGAATATACAATACTGTTCGAAAAAGAGTTGACAGTACAATAAACTGAAAAGACTCCAAGGGACTGCGGCGACCAAGCAGCTCTACCTTAAATCCTTACGATCACACTCTAACCTTTGTCCGAATCCGATATCTCCAATACCTGGATCTGCACAAAAATGTGCAGAAGTATAGTATGAGTACACCACAGTCGGTACCAAGTAAGTATCAAGACTAACCTCGGTGGAGTAGTCACGAGGTACAGTCAAGACACTCACTAGTCAAATAACCTATGCAAAATAGCAGTTTATCATAGTACTGGAAAACAACTAGCAGTGATATAAACAACAAGGCAATAAGAACACCATAATTATTGCTCAAACAAATAAGTAACACAAGTACAACCAATTTTATTTTAGCAAATATACTACTAGGTTATTACCCTAGGAGCTATTATATATAATAAATCCCCAATTGGGTAAAAATTACAAAATGTTTAAATAACCTAAAAACAAAGCAAAGTAGAAGTAATGTAATAAACAATGGAAACTACAAGGCTAGTAATTTGAAGCCCAAGTATTGCAGACGATTGTGAATGTACACACCAGTTGCCAACAATTTGTTGTAGCACCTACAAAGCTCTCACCAGGCGCCATTTGTTGCAATCCAAGGAGTAAGTATGTTTAGATCCAATAGTTGTCTAGCAAAGCATTTTGGACATTGTGTTCTTGGGGCTGAAAATTCCAGCATCATTGTTGATACATTGAGCATGAATTTGAGATGAAAACTTACTAGAGACAGATCTGCCAGCTTGATACATGAAGACAATATAGTGTCTTTTCATCTCCAGATTGAGCATGCATGCACACTAATACCACTGGATAATGATATGACATTATACTGTCAATAACAAAAAACAGATGTAAGCAGCAGTTTTTCTTGAATTTCATGTTAGTAGGTATCCTCAGTCTGATATACCAGTACCAATAAATAATACACAAAGAGGTTGTTCATGTGCAGCCATATAGTGTGTATAAATGCAATCATATTTAGTATAATCCGTATCTATGAGATGGCTGCTTGACTCCATGGTTCTGTATGGTGTTACACCACCCCCATACTGAGCATGATAACATGCTAATACCACTAAGAGATGGTTTACAATCACACATAGTAGTCAAGACCAGGCCATGTGTTAACTGTCTATGTATGTGCATCTGATTGATGTCCAAGTCAAATTGTTTGTGATGTATAGCAGGATAGCTTTCATTTTTCTGATCCTGACTTGTACTAATATCTGTGTTGTTTCTATGTATGTACAGCAAATTGCTGATCACTTCAGTCGTATTGAAAATGATCTGTGTAGCATGATTGCGATGTCATCTGTGTTGCTGATATTTGGTAGTTGTAATGTGCTGAGAGACTCCCATCATGAGCATTGCAATATGCTAATACCGATGGGAATTGATGCTAGCACCAATAGGCATTAACAGTTTTCATAGGAGCAGCAAGCATATGTTGTGTTGAACCAGTATTCTACTGATTATTTGTACTATCAACACCCCTCTGTATACTTGCCAAAGCAGTCTTATCCTGTCTATGAACTCTGCAAGATAAAGCAAATAGGTTAGGATTTAGTGTTGTGCTCCCAGGTTAAGTACAACCAATTAAACAAGTCCTTCACATATAAATATTTCATATATAAATGTTTCACATATAATTCTTTCACATAAATATCTTTCAAATATACTTCTTTCAAATAAATATCTTTCAAATAAATATCTTTCTAATATAATTCTTTCAAATAAAAGTCACTCTGTGACACCTCATTTCATAATCATAGGATACGGGTCTCGGCCCACTTTCATATTTCCATGGCACCTTGTGCCCATATTTCTATCAAAACCGCACGGACAACTCACGTGCCAATAATAAAAATCATCATATTTTCCCAGCACCTCGTGCCCTTATTTCTTTCATAATCGCAGGGACAACTCCCGTGCCAATAATAGAATCATCATATTTCTCCGGCACCTCGTGCCTACATTTCTTTCATAACCACACGGATAACAAACGTGCCAATAATACAAACCGTTCGGCAATAGCCACATGCTCACAATTTCAACATGAATCGAACTATTATCAAGTTTCCTGAAACAACAAGACAAGTTGCACAAGAGATAAAAATAAACATAAGGAAAATCATAACATCACATGCAAATTACTAGCACAATAACCCCGCCTCATCACATAACAATTACCAACACAATAACCCAACATCATCACATATCATCCCTAACAATAGCCGCCCTTATCTCTCCTATAGCCACCCTTATCACTCCTATAATAGCCTCCCTTATCCCTCCGCCTTGACAATATCAATATACACCCTTATCACTCATATAACCACTCTTTATTTCTCTTATAGTCACCCTTATCACTCTTATAATAGCCACCCTTATCACTCTTATAATAGCTTCCCTTATCACTCCGTATAATAGCCTCCCTTATCTCTCCGCCCAGACAATATCCCAACACACATAACAACAGTGAAATGCAACCCTTAAACCCCACATAACAAAAACTCAAATCACCCAACAATTTACACGGACTATTATCATAGCAACACAACACAATCAACTCATATCACAAATTTGACAATGGGCACAACCAATTCCAAAGATGCAACAAAATCAATAAATTTCACAGCAAATGGCCCAAGGCTCCACACAACATATATAAAACCTCCAAAAATAATAACAGAGAAGGAAAGGTAACTCAACATAGGACAACGCCTTCTTAAATCCAAATTTTTAATAAATATATTAACGCCTTAATTTAAACTTTTTTAATTAATTATTTACATATGGAAAATCCATATTGTGATTATTTCCAAGAAATATCAAATCAACAAATACATGAAAATCACATAATGTAACGACCTGGCCAGTCGTTTCGAGAGTTATGGACCCATTTTCCCCATTTCTACTTCCTTTTGTGCTTTTCAGCTATGTTATGATATACCGGGTTAGTTGGTTTGGGTTCGGAGTGGTTTCGGAGTGGATTGAGACACTTAGTCTCTTATTTAGAAGCTTAAGTTAGAAAAGTCAATTAGATATTGACTTATGTGTAAACGATCTCGAAATTTAATTCTGATGGTTCCATTAGTTTCGTTAGGTGATTTTGGACTCAACAGCGCATCCAGAATATGATTTGGAGGTCCGTAGTGGAGTTAGGATTGAATTGGCGAAAGTTGGAAATTTGGCGATTTTGGTCGGTAGTGGAAATTTTGATATCCGGGTCGGAATGGATTTCCGAAAGTTGGAGTAGGTTCGTGGTGTCATTTATTATGTGTGTGTACAATTTGAGGTCATTCGGACGTGGTTTATTTGATTTCGGCATCGGTGGTCGAATTTGGAAGTTTAGAAGTTCTTAGGCTTGAATCTGAGGGTAATTTGGTGTGTTGATGTTGTTTTGAGTAATACGAAGTCTTGACTAAGTGCGTATGTTGATATATGACTTGTTGGTATATTTGGTTGAGGTTCCGAGGGGCTCGAGATGATTCCGGCTGGTTAACGGATTGTTTGAAGTTGGAAACATGCAGCTGAAGCTGCTGCTACTGTTATTTCAGCACCTGCAGAGGGGGAGCTGCAGGTGCGAGGTCGCTGGTGCGCTTGGTAAGCCACAGATGCACACATGGAGGACCTGGGATAGAATTGCAGATGCGTAGAAGTGGTCGTATCTGCGAGCCCGCAGATGCGAGGCTGAGTCGCAGATGCGAAAGAGAGGAGCTTGGCTATTTCCGCAAAAGCGGAGGGAAATGCGCAGGTGCGCGTCCGCAGGTGCGAGACCTGGGATGCAGGTGCGGGGCTAGTACATTAAGTGAGTTTATGCAGCAGCGGATTTTCCAACCGCATAAGCTGCTCCGCATGTGCGGTTATTGGACCACAAGTGCGGTTTTGCTAGGCAGAAAGTATAAAAAGGGAACTTCAAGATTTTTCCTCATTTTCACAATTTGGAACACGGACTTTGGAGATTTTGGAGTGATGTTTGGAAGGAAATGCGAGGGTTATCACTGAGGTAAGTTCCTTGAGCCTAGTTATCCTTAGCTATGGTGTTTTTCCGTTGAATTCTCACCTAATTAGTAGGCTTTTGGAGTGAAATAAGGGGTTAGGGCTTGGGATTTCGGAGAGGGTAATTTTGAGGGACGAAATAAGGTCGGATTGTGATGAATTTAGTATGGGTATACTCGGGAGTGAATGGACTTTCGGGTATTGTGACTTTTGTCAAATGTCGAGATGTGGGCCCGGGGGCCGGTTTTGAGTGAATTTCAGGATTTGGCCTATAAATTGGTACTTTCCTTGTGGGATTCATTCCTTTAGCTCGTATTGATCGTATTGTTTTCTCATTGCTAGATTCGGTTCATTTGGAGGCCGGTTTGAGAGGAATGAGCATTCCAGAGTAGGAGTTATACACTGTTGAGGTAAGTAACAGTTTTAAATCTGGTCTTGAGGGTATGAAACCCGGAGTTTGGTATAATGTGGCTGTTTGGAGGTGGGACCCATGCTAGGTGACGAACGTGTGGATGTACGCCGTGAGGGATTGAGACTTGGTCCGTCCCGGGAGACTGTGAAGTCTAATAGCCTTTACTTGTGTTTATATGCATTCCTGTCTACTAGAACTTGATTGCCTTTCATGTTAGAAATCATGCTTAGGCTATATTCCTGCTCCTGGTAGTTATATTCAGTCATAGTGATTCTTGTACATGCTTACCGCAGTCTCTGTTATTCTCCCTGAAGATATACTGTAACACTTTGATTTGGGCTATTTTTCCTTTCTTTATTGAGAGCTATGAGACTAGAGAGGTTCATGACTGCGTAAGGTCAAGGGCCTGGTTGTGAGGTATTGTTCTATGGCACGTGAGTTGTCCGTGCGAATCCTTATGGTTATATAAAGGCGCATGAGTTGTATGTGCAGCACGTGAGTTGTCCGTATGGATCCCGATGTGATATTATAGAACGTGAGTTATCCGTGCAGCACGTGAGTTGTCCATGCAGATTATAGCGCTTGGGCTGTAGGAGCCCCTCATGAGTCTGAACACCCCCAGTGAGCGCAGGTACCTATTGAGCGTGTGCATTGAGGGCTGAGAGTTGGGTGTTAAGTTATTGAGGGTTTGAGTGACAGTGTCTGTGAGGTTTCATCTATTTCACTTTGTTGCTACATTTAGCTAATAATTGTCTGGCTGGAATTGGTAATTATGCAACTGATCTTTTACTCATGTTTACTCTAAACTGTGAAAATTATTAACTGAATTGTTCTGTATAGGGCGTCACTACTTCTCGATTCCTTATTTATTTCTCTTACTTGCTGAGTTGGTTGTACTCCTACTACACCCCGCACTACATGTGCAGATCCAGGTGTGTCTGAGCACGGAGATTGTTGAGTCTAGGCATGTTGAGTTATGGAGACTACAAGGTAGCTGCCAGCGTCCGCAGAACCTTGTTACTCTTTCGACATTTCTTTTTGTTTTGTACTGATATGTAGACATTGGCTGTAATAGTTTTAAATACCTAGACGCTAATGACTTAGTGACACCCCGATGTCGGGCTATTTTTCCGTACTTATGTTTTATTTGGATTTTACACCGTATTTATGAGAAACGCCGGTTATTTTAAATGTCTTAATTCACTTCTGTTACATTTTGAAAGTGTTTTTAAAAGGTCGGCTTGCCTAGTACCGCGATAGGCGCCTTCACGACGGGTTAGGTTTTGGGTCGCGACACATAAAAATTCAAGTGGCAATCACCCTAAATTATCATATAAAATACAAACTCGACAAACAAGGAATGAGCCATGACAAATCAAGGATTTACTAAGTTCCAACAATTTTCCAATTTAATACATAAGGGTGTCTACGTATTTCAACCGATATAATTTACACATATAAACCAAGTACATACTCGTCACCTCGTGTATATGGTTTTCAATCACACAATTTCCACATAAGACTCAATGCCTAAGGGGAAATTCCCCCACACAAGGTTGGGCTAGATATTTACCTTTACGGAGTTAGGACGATATTCCAAAATAGCCTTCTTGCTTGAATTGACTTTCGGACAGCTCAAATCTATCCAAATTAATTTCATTAAAATTCATCAGAAACAATTCCGGATAATACAATGTCGACTTAAAATTTTACATTACAAAGTCAACCTAAAGTCAACACGGGACCCACCTCTCGAAACCCACCATACATTTTATGAAATTCGAATACCCATTCCGACACGAGTTCAACCATATCAATTTTACCAAATTTCGATAAAAACTCGACCTCCAAATCATTAATTTTCGTTCTTCAAAGCTTTTGTAAATATCTTGATTTCTTCTATTTAAATGCGAAATAAATGATGAATATAACTATAGAATAATGAAGTATAAATATTTTCGGATATAGAACACTTACCCCAATCCATATGGTGACAAATAGCCTCAAGAATCGCTTCGATCCGAGTTCCGGAGCTCCAAATATGTTAAAATGGCCGAAACCCCCATTTTTAGAATCTTTGCAGGCAAGTTGCATTTGTCATTTGAGACTTATAAATCGCATTTGACACGTGCGATTTTTCCCTCAGTCCCAGAAAAAATAGCATTACTAGCCTTTGGTAAATCGATCATAACGTTCTGTGCAAATGTCCAAATGATGAATCATTTAACTTTATGGAAACTAGACACCAAGGGCTACAACTTTCATGTTTTGATAATTTCTATATTGCTTATAGATTTCAAGATATAAGCTTCCAAAGTTAGCTCTACGCATCAGAAATCTGGCGATGCACACTACTGTAGCCAAAATCTGCAGTACTAGCCTTCAGTCAATATATCATAACTTTCTATACAAATGTCCAAATGATGAATGGTTTATATTTTTGGAAACTAAAATCAAAGGGCTACAATTTTAAGCTTTTGAAAATTTCTATATTCCTTGTAGATTTTGAGATATAAGCTTCCAAAGTCCCAACGCGATTGCACCAGTTGCTGCCAAAAACAGCTTCTGCCAACAGAAATTCCAGCAGCTTCAACAAGGCGCCAAACAATCTCAAACTCATCCGAGCCGCTCGGGACCTTGTCCAAATATACCAATAAGTCCCGTAACATAAAACGGACCTACTCGAGACCTCAAATCACATCAAAACTACGAATCGCACCTCGAATCGAATTATGAGTTTATGAATTTTCCTAATTCTATAATTTGCGCCGAAACATATCAAATCAATCTGGAATGACTTCAAATTTTGCACGCGAGTCTATACTATAATGGATCTATTCCAATTTCTAGAATCGAATTTCGACCCCGATATCATTAAAGTCAACACCCGGTCAAACTTTCCAAAAATCTTCTATTTTTCAACTTTCGCCAAAATGCATCGAAATGTCCTACGGACTTCCAACTCCAGATCTGAGCATACGCCCAAGTCCGAAATCACCATATGAAACTATTGAAATCATCAAAATTCTATTTCGGTGTCATTTTCTCAAAAGTCAAACTCCGGACAACTCTTTTCATTTAACCTTCAAAAATGAGAGTTGTTCTTTCAATTAAATTCCGAATCTTCTGAAAACCAAACTCGACCGTACACGCAAGTCATAATACATATTACGAAGTTGATTGAGTCCTTAAGTCGCTGAACGAGACATAAATTCTTACAACGACAAGTCGGGTCGTTACATTCTCCCCCTCTTAAAACATACGTTCGTCCTGGAACGTGCCAAGAATTATTCTGAGGACATTAAATTACTGAGTGTATTCTTACACACATACTCGTGGGTGATGCTACGTCACCGTAATTTAACATGGGTTAGACAACACCATCTCAATTGAGACTGTTTCTTTTATCCTCATTTATAAACTTTAAAGCCAATTTTGTTTTACACTTCAATTAATTTCAAAAATGCCTGATATTTATATTAACGCATTGTGTTAGTCTCAACGCAGATTATACGTATGCCCATAACTACATCTCTGGTCATAATAGTAGTTCATAATTAATTCCAACATCCTCAATTAATCTCATATTAACCAAAACCTTATTTCAAAATTTTCACAACATTGACAACAACACACGAGGAATGAAGGCCTCATAATTATTTACCCGAATTAATAAGTCATATTTAACACCACCTGGGCATTCACCTCGTAGGCTAAAACTCAATATTCACAACACGAATATGGCTAAATATGCACAATAACACATAAAAGAATTATCAAATAAGCCTAACATGCATGACTCCTTATTAATACTATAATACAAATTTAAATTTCACAAAGGGAGAATTTAACCACATAAAATTTTCACCACAAGGACCTCGTCCTTATGTAACTTCCACTGCGGCTTGTAGCCCGATTTAAATATTTCACATCATATAAATATTGTGAGGATCTCGTCCTCAACTCTGCATCACAAGTATTTTGCACATTGTGCCAATTGAAATTTTCCATTCTCTTTCTTTTTCTTTTATAAATAAATTCTGTGAAACAATTTCACAACACAAAATGAACCCACATACCGGTAGGGAATATAATTCATACATTTTAATCAAACTATCCCAAATTTATATCAAAACCCACTATAGTGAGTAGCAAAAAGTCACTTTTGGACTCTTAGCCCTAATAGTGTACAAAACAAAATGCTAGACACGGGCTAACACCATCAAATCTCCCAACAGGGATAAACACGTGAGTGGTGTACCAAATCACTAACTCACCATACATGGAGCATGATAGAAGGTCTCACCTCGATAATTGGAATTGAATCGAACTAAGAACAGTGCTCCTCTATTATGAATTAAATCATACCTGTAACGACACCATTTGGTGTAGCGGCCTCAGCCATACCATATCAATTATATCAACGAGTCGGGTCGGGCCTCCCCTTCTAGGGCACCCCTTTACCCGCCTGTCCTCCACCCCTAACTGATTGTGCATGTGGGGTAGTAACTGGAATAGATCCTGTAGCATGAGTATTCTGATGAAATCCGCCTCTCCCAAGTCTAGGACAATCTCTCATGATGTTCCTATTATCACCACCCTGATAACAACCCCTCTGTAGGTTCGGCTGCTCATACTGGGTCTGTGCCAGATAACTATAATAACTATTATAGGAACCCTGTGTTGGTGGTGCATTAAAGAACTTACTGGAGCACTCGTAGTATTCTGAAATTGTTTCCATGACCCCGGTGATACTCAAATGTAGAATTATTAAGGACTCGAGAATACCGCAAGTCCCAACATCATCCCATACAAATCTTTGCTCTTAATCATATACAAGTTTCGGAGAACCTTTCAACACCACATAAATATATCTCAGGCCAAAACTGATATAACACATGACCCCTCAATCTAATCGTCGATAGTGGACTCCCCTCACTTGGCGTGAAGCCATAGGACACATTCCGATGATCCATAATACTAACCTTTATCGCTCATACGACACCTGGCATAAGCCACCTCAAGCCATTTATTTGGCACATGTCATCCTCGTGACAGTTAAACTTGCTTCCTCCAGTGTCTTGGCTGCTAGTATGTACCCTTCGCTAAATAGAAATCCCATACAAACCACATAGTCTCTACTACAACCAAATATCTTCAGATCTACATCCACCTCGTGACCCTACCATGATTGTGGCGATTAGGCAACTAATTAAACCTTCTTAAGATCGTACTTATCAACCAAATGTCAGAACCTGCTGCACCCCCATGTGCACAACTGAATGATCTCTCAATAGTTCCGCATCCTCGATACGGACGACACGTGGTAACAATGGTTGAGCAACCCTGGCTCTCTTATAACCCCTATGTAGTATCACGAACCGTTGGCGCATAATTGATATCAAGTGCGCAATTTCATACATGAGTGGATGCAAAAGAACATAAGATATATGCTTCAAGTTGAATAAATGCCGCACGATAAGGAATGAAAGAAGTGGAAATTTTCCTACTAGCTCTGTACCCTCTCGAAGATAAATACAGACGTCTCCGTATCGATCTACAAGACTCTACTAAACTCGTTCGTGACTCGTATAACCTATGAACCTAGAGCTCTGATACGAACTTATCACGACCCAAAATCCCACCACAGGTGTCGTGATGGCACTTAGTTTTTTAAGACTAAGTAAGCCGATCATACTAACAACTCAAGCCTTTTGTTTTATAGATAATCGAAACCAACAGCGGAAATAATGATACAACCTCCCAAGACTAGTAATACTGAGTCATGAACTGTAACTGAATATATGCAATGATCACAAAGATCGAATATACAATGTTGTTCGAATAAGAGTTGACAGTCCAATAAAATGGAAAGACTCCAAGGGACTGTGATGACCAAGCAGCTCTATCTTAAATCCTTGCGATCACATTCTAACCTTTGTCCGAATCCGATATCTCCAATACCTGGCTCTGCACAAAAATGTGCAGAAGTGTAGTATGAGTACACCACAGTCGATACCCAGTAAGTATCAAGACTAACCTTGGTGGAGTAGTGATGAGGTAAAGTCATGACACTCACTAGTCAAATAACCTGTGCAAAATAGCAGTATATAATAGTACTGAAAAACAACTAGCAGTGATAGAAACACAAATCAACCAGTGATATAAACAACAAAGCAACAAGAACACCATAATTATTGCTCAAATGAATAAGGAACACAAGTACAACCAATTAAACAAGTCCTTCATATATAAATCTTTCACATATAATTCTTTCGAATAAATACCTTCTAAATATATTTCTTTCAAATAAATATCTTTCAATATAAAATTCTTTCAAATAAATATCTTTCAAATATAAAATTCTTTCAAGTAAATATATTTCAAATAAAAGTCACTATGTGACACCTCATTTCGTAATCATAAGACACGGGTCTCAGCCCACTTTCATATTTTCATGGCACCTTGTGCCCATATTTCTATCAAAACCATACGGACAACTCATGTGCCAATAATAAAAATCATCATATTGTTCCAGCACCCCGTGCCTATATTTCTTTCATAACCGCATGGACAACTCACGTGCCAATAATGGAATCATCATATTTCTTCGGCACCTCGTGCCCACATTTCTTTCATAACCGCAGGGACAACTCACGTCCCAATAATATAAACCGCCCGGCAATAGCCACATGCTCACAATTTGAACATGAATCAGACTGTTATCAAGTTTCCTGAAATAACAAGACAAGTTTCATAAGAGATAAAAATATACACAAGGAAAATCACAACATCTCATGAAAAATACCAGCACAATAACCCCACCTCATCACTTAAAAATTACCAGCACAATAACCCAACATCATCACATATCATCACTGATAATAGTCACACTTATCTCTCCTATAGCCACCCTTTATCACTCCTATAATAGCCTCTCTTATCCCTCCACCCTGACAATATTAATAGCCTCCCTTATCACTCCTATAGCAACCCTTATCGCTCATATAGCCACCCTTATCACTCCTATAATAGCCACCCTTATCACTCTTATAATAGCCTCCCTTATCACTCCGTTTAATAGCCTCCCTTATCACTTCGCCCAAACAATATCCCAACACACATAACAACAGTGAAATGCCTCCCTTATACCCCACATAACAATAACTCAAATCACCCAACAATTTATACGGACTAGTATCACAACAACACAACACAATCAACTCATATCACAAATTATCCAATGGCCACAACCAATTCCAAAGATGCAACAAAATCAATAAATTTTACAGCAAATGGCCAAGGGCTCAACACAACATAAATAAAACCTCCAAAAATAAGAATAGATATGGAAAAGTAACTCAGCATAGGACAACGCATTCTTTAATCCAAATTTTTGATAAATATATTAACGCCTCAATTTAAACTTTTTTAACTAATTATTTGCATTTGGAAAATCACTAATGTGATTATTTCCATGTAATATCAAATCAACAAATGCACAAAAATCACATAAAAATCTAAGTGGCAATCACCCCATATTATCATATAAAATATAAACTCGACAAACAAGGAATGAGGCATGACAAATCAAGGATTTACTAAGTTTCAAAAACTTTCCAATTTAATACATAAGGGTGTCTACGAATTTCAACCGATATAATTTGCACATATAAACCAAGTGCATACTCGTTACCTAGCATACATGGTTTTCAATCACACAATTTCTACATAAGACTCAATGCCTAAGGGGAAATTCTACCACACAAGGTTAGGCAAGATACTTACCTTTACGGAGTTAGGGCGATATTCCAAAATAGCCTTCTTTCTTGAATTGACCTCCGAACAGCTCAAATCTATCCAAATTAATTGTATAACTTCATTAAAATTCATCAAAAATAATTCCGGATAATAAAACGTTGACTTAAAATTTCACATTAAAAAGTCAACCAAAAAGTCAATGCGGACACGCCTCTCGAAAATTGACATAATTTTCACGAAATCCGATCACCCATTCTGACACGAGTTTAATCATACCAATTTTACCAAATTCTGATAACAACTCGACCTCCAAATATTAAATTTTTGTTTTTGAAAGGTTTTGTAAAAATCTTGATTTCTTCGATTTAAATACGAAATAAACGATGAATATAACCATAGAAACATGAAGTATAATCATTTTCGGATATAGAACACTTACCCCAATCTATGGTGAAAAATCGCTTCAACCCGAGCTCCATAGCTCCAAATATGTAAAAATGGTTGAAACCCCCGTTTTTAGAATCTATCCAGGCAAGTTCAATTTGTCATTTGAGACTTATAAATTGCATTTGACACATGCGATTTTTGCCTCAGTTGCAGAAAAAACAACATTACTAGCCTTTGGTAAATTGATCATAACTTTCTGTATAAATGTCCAAATGATGAACGGTTTATCTTTCTGGAAACTAGATACCAAGGGCTACAACTTTTATGTTTTGATAATTTCCATATTTTTTTTTATAGATTTCAAGATATATTCTTCCAAAGTCAGCTCTTCGCATCAGAAATCTAGGGATGCACACTGCTGTAGCCAAAATCTGCAGTACTAGCCTTCAGTCAATCGATCATAACATTCTATACATATGTCTAAATGATGAATGATTTATCTTTTTGGAAACTAGAATCAAAGAGCTACAACTTTCATGTTTTTAAAATTTCTAGATTCCTTATATATTTCCAGATATAAGCTTCCAAATCCATACGCGATTGCATCAGTGGCTGCCAAAAATAGCTTCTGCCAATAGAAATTCCAGCAGCTTCAACAAGGCGCCAAACGATCCGAACCCCATCCGAAACTCATCTGAGCCACTCAGGACCTTGTCCAAATATACCAATAAGTCCCGTAACATAACACAGACCTGGTTAAGGCCTCAAATCACATCAAACAGCATCAAAACTACGAATCGCACCTCGAATCGAATTAGGAGTTTATGAATTTTCCAAATTCTATAATTTGCGTCGAAGCGTATCAAATCAATCTGGAATGACTTCAAATTTTGCATGCGAGTCTTAAATGAATAATGGATTTGTTCCAATTTCTAGAATCGAATTTCGACCCCGATATTAATAAAGTCAACTCCCGGTCAAACTTTCCAAAAATTATCTATTTTCCAACTTTCGCCAAAATGCGTCGAATTGTCCTACAAACTTCCAAATCCAAATCCGAGCATACTCTTAAGTCCAAAATCACCATACGAAGCTATTGGAATCATCAAAATTTCATTCCTGAGTCGTTTGCTCAAAAGTGAAACTCCGATCAACTCTTTTCATTTAAGCTTCAAAAATTAGAGTTGTTCTTTCAATTAAATTCTGAATCTTCCAAAAACCAAACTCGACCGTAAATGCAAGTAATAATACATATTACGAAGCTGCTCGGGACCTTAAGTCACTGAACGGAGTGTAACTTCTTAAAACGACAAGTCGGGTCGTTACATTTTCTTTAGTGTTTTTCATCTATTTCTAGAAGATTCACCTTTTTCTTTTTCTTGTTGGTGACTGGGCATTCATTTGCTCCATGCCATGTCTTTCCACATGACCAACACTTATCATAGTGTTCCTTTTTGGAACACCTTTTGAGCATTTTCGTTTTAGGGGTTCTTTCTTTCTTTTCTTTACGCGTATGGCGTCTTTTGGATTTCTCTAAAGATTTTTTATGTTGCTTTTATTCTCTTTTAGATGGAGCAGCAATTGTTTTAAAACCAAAGTCTTGGAAAAATCTACCCAACTCTGCTTTGGATTGAAGCCTGTCCTTTTTAATAAGACTTTTAAGTTTTAGGTCTGTACATAAGTCAAGACCTGTTACATTAATGAAACTGATTAAATCTCCATATGTAAGATTATCATAAGGGAGTTCGCCGTTAAATCTATCTTTGATTTTTGTTCTTACCTTTTCGGCAAGCAGTCTTGGTAGTCTACCGATAAATCTTTCTTTCCAGAAACCATTACCGTAGTCTTATCTAATCACTACTTTTTCTACAAACATATCTTTATACCACCTAAAATCTATTAATTTTGGGGAGTTAAGATTATTAAGAAGTTCTAAACTTCTACCTCGGAAAAGTTTTGGTTCACTAATAAAGTGTTTAGCAATACAGTAGATTAAAGTTGCAGAAGCATCTTCTCTAGCTTCTTGTTCAGCAACTTGCATATTACCTTCGATTTTTACTAAAGTTGCTACTGTAGTAGCTCCTAGGATTTAACCTTTATTTTCTTCGAAGAGATAATTATCCCACCAATTCTTTAATACACCGGTAAATCCTGAAACTATTAACGTTGCAACATATTTGTCTGATGCGTTTTTAATTTTATAAGTGGTGACTGCAATTCCTATTTCATGGAGTTGTTTTTTATAGATTCGGCTTTTTGCCAGTCAATATATATTCCATTATGTAATTTCAATTCCACTATGACTGGATCTAGTTAGATAGATGTCTTCTTCGAATTGGACATGTAGAAAGGATGCTCTACTATAGTAATTCTTTTTGTTAGAATATCTTGTGTCATGAGTAATTTTATTGATTTCAGAGTCAATAGTTCTGATTGTAGAGATTGCTTTTCCTGTTAGTAAGGATTTTATTTTATTTATTGTTTCGTAAATTTCCTTAGAATATTTTGCTAATTTTGTCTGGAGGATCTCCTTTTGCTTTTAGAGCATTATATTCGCCTTCAATAGTACTTAATTTATTTTGTAGATTGTGAAGCTCTATGGTTTTATCATTTTTACTAGTGCTAGCTTGGTTGGAAGCGGTATCTGTTTTAGAGATGGTTAATTTAGTTCTAAGCCAATATTCTATTTTTCCAATAAGTTCATCTGTAAAGTCGAATTTTTCTTTTAACTCACAGAACTTTTCTTTAGAAAATTCTAGAAGTTTTATTATTGGATATGTTTCAATTTTAGGGGTCGTTATGGACCTTGTGGGGATTCCTAGTTTATTAGTATCTTTTAATTGGTTTGGTACTACATGTAATAGGTTATTGGTGTAATTGTTTTGCCCAATAATCTTATTTATTTCTTTGATAGTTGGTCCATTTTCTGTGTGAACACTTTCTCTTTTGAAAGGAGAAGCAGTGATTACTTCATTTTGGACTGGTATGAGAATTTCATCTAATGGTGGAGTAGTGGCTTCTGTTATACCTTTGTTTTTGGTATACCACCTATTAACTAACATTTGCAGGGATTCCTTTTGATTGAGAATTTGTCCTGTTATTTCAAACCATTTAAAGAATTTATCCTGTTATACCAACAAAGTCACCACTTATAAAATTAAAAATGCATCAGACAAATATGCTGCAACGTTAATAGTTTCGAGATTTAATGGTGTATTAAAAAATTGGTGGGATAATTAAATCTTCGAAGAAAATAAAGGTCAAATCCTAGGAGCCACTACAGTAGCAACTGTAGTAAAGACCGAAGGTAATATGCAAGTTACAGAACAAGAAGCTAGAGAATATGCATCTGCAACTTTAATCTACTGTATTGCTAAATACTTTATTGGAGAACCAAAACTTTTCCAAGACAAATGTTTAGAACTTATTAATAATATTAACAGTCCAAAATTAACAGATTTTAGGTGGTATAAAGATATTTTGTAGAAAAGGTAATGATTAGAGAAGATTGTGGTAATGCTTTCTAGAACAAAAGATTTATCAGCAGACTACCAAGATTGTTTGCCGAAAAGGTAAGAACAAAAAAAAAAGATAGATTTAATGGCCAAATCCCTTATGATAATCTTACATATGGAGATTTAATCAGTTTGATTAATGTAACAGGTCTTGACATATATACAGACCTATAACACAAAAGTCTTATTAAAAAGGACTTGCTTCAATCCAAAGTAGAGTTAGGTAATTTCTGCCAAGACTATGGTTTTAAAATAATTGTTGCTCCATCTAAAGAGCATCAAAACAACATAAAAAATCTTAAGAGAAATCCAAAAGCTACCATATTGCCATCACACTATAAGTCAAAGATATCACGCTAAATAAATTAGCTTTACTTGACTCAAGTGCAGACATAAACTGCATAATGGAAGGAATAATACCAATAAAGTACCTTGAAAAAAGTACTACAAAACTATACTCCACCACAGGAGAAAAATTAAAGATAAATTATAAGTTATCAAAAGCACGCATCTGTAATGATGGAATCTGTTTTACAAATGACTTCGTGGTAACTAGGGATATAAACGAAGAAATTATCCTAGTGTCACGACCCAAAACCAACCGTCGTGATGTCGCCTATCGTGGAACTAGGCAAGCCAACTACTCAACCAGGTCAACCAAATAAAATCTTTGAAAATTAAACTAAATCAATTAATACTTAAGGAAAACCCTTTAAAAATCGAAATAAAACCACAACCCAATACAAATCTCTCCCAAACACCGGGTGTCACCGAGTACATAAGCATCTATACTAGGATACAGCCTACTACAATGTCTGAGGAATAAGAACTGAAATACAAATAAGATAAGGAAGGAGAGTCAAGGCCTGCGAACGCCATGCAGCTACCTCGATAATCTCCGAGATCTCGACTCCTCCCTCAGCAGCCACCATAACCAGAAGCACCTGGATCTACACACGAGGTGCAGGGTGCAGCGTGAGTACAACCAACTCAATAAGTAACAAATCCAAACTGTGGACTGAAAGTAGTGACGAATTCAACCGACACATTTCAATATAGAAAATAACAGTGCAGAAATGTAGACATGCTTTCAAGTTCGATAGATATCTCAAAACAGTAAAATAGATCAAATCTGAATGATATGAAGAATCTAACTCCTCTACTTCTCCAATGCCAATGCACATGCTGTATGTGACGCACCATGCTGACAGCCTTATGTGCTCACACTCTCAAATGCTCAATCACTCGGTACTGTATATGGCCCATACGGCCTAGGAAAGATCAATCCCGGAATATATACCTCAGTGACCATCAGTCACCAAGTACCGAGTAGGGACAATCCAGCCCATGGAGAATATCCATCTCCAGGTATATAATGCTTCGGACAAGATCCATGTCCAGGGAAGATCCATCTCTCAATATTAATCAACCGTGCTCACGGGGGTGTGTGCAGACTCCGAAGGGGATCCTTTAGCCCAAGCGCTATCATAAATCAGTATAACCGCTGTGACATGCATCCTGATCCCATAACTGTCACTCATAATCAGGCTCTCGGCCTCACCCAGTCATCAATCTCTCCAGTCACACTCACGGGCTCACCATGTCATGACAATATCCCGAAAACAATTATATGATATAGCAATGAATAACAACAGAGACTGAGATATGATATGAAATGAATGAATATGACTGAGTACAAAATATCAATGAAATCAGTAAGACAATAGTAAGAAATAACCAATATGGGTCCCAACAGTTCCGGCATAAAGCCTAAACATGATATCTAGCATGAGTGACAGCTCAATTACTTTATCACATGATGAAAACACGGATATCAACAAGATAGAACCACTAGACAGTGCCATGGAATCGACCAGGCCACAATTTTCACGATGCATGCCCGCACGCCCGTCACTTGGCATGTGCGTCACCTCAATACCAATCACATAACACATAAGTTCGGGGTTTCGAACCCTCAGAACCAAGTTTAGAAGTGTTACTTACCTCAATCTGAGCAAATCCCTACTCCAATACGCCTTCGCCTCGCAAAACGGCCTCCAAATGACCCGAATCTAGACACAAACACTACAATAAAATCAATACTGGCTAAAGGAATCAATTCTATAAGAAAGTACGAAGTTATAACTCAAAAATCCGAAATCGGCTCTAACCCGCCCCTCGGGCCCATGTCTCTAAATCCAACAAAAGTCACATACTCGAAAGCCCACTCACTCACTCACGAGTCTAGTCATATCGAATTGGGCACATAAAGCCGACCTTGCATCATCAATACCGCATCATCCCCAATAGTTACATCTCTAGCATCACCTTGCTGAAACGTGTCCTTAAGGACAAGCAAATGGGGATCATCATACTGGTGCTCTCTGATGCGATCATATAAGGAAGACCGAAAAACCATACAGGCTAGAACCCGGTCGGGCTCCGAAATATCCAATCTCACGAATTGGTTGGCCAAAGCCTGAACATCAACTGTAGGAGGTCTCTCCCCAACGGGAATGAATGCAAAACGACCCATACTCACCGCCTTTCTACTCAAGGCATCGGCCACCACATTGGCTTTGCCAGGATGATACAAAATAGTTATATCATAGTCCTTTAGCAGCTCCAACCATCTCCACTGCCTCAAATTTAGATCCTTTTGTTTGAACAAGTGCTGGAGACTCTAATGATCCGTAAATGCCTCACAAGACACACGGTAGAGATAATGCCTCCAAATCTTCAATGCATGAACGATGGTAGCTAACTCCAAATCATGAACATGGTAGTTCTTCTCATGAGGCTTCAACTAGCTCGAAGTATAAGTAATCACTCTATCCTCCTGCATCAAGACAAACCCAATACCGATCCGAGAAGCATCACAATATACTCTATAAGAGCTTGAAGATGAAGACAAAACTAGAACCGGAGTTGTGGTCAAGGCAGTCTTGAGCTTCTGAAAGCTCTCCTCACACTCATCCGACCACCTGAAAGGAGCACCCTTTTGGGTCAATTTGGTCAAGGGCGATGCAATAGACGAGAAACCCTCCATAAAGCAACAATAAAAACCGGCCAAGTCGAGAAATCTCCGACTCTCCATAGCTGAGGAGACGGTCTGGGCCATCTCTGAACCGCCTCTATCTTCTTCGGATCTACCTGAATACCCTCACTGGATATCACGTGTCCCAAGAATGCCACTAAGATGAGCCAAAACTCATACTTGGAGAACTTGGCATAAAGCTTCTCCTCCCTCAACCACTACAACGTAATCCTCAAATATTGGGCATGCTCCTCCTGGCTACGAGAGTACACCAGGATATCATCAATGAACACTATAACAAACGAGTCGAGATAAGGCTGAAACACACTATTCATCAGATGCATGAAAGCTGTTGGGGCATTGGTCAGCCCAAAAGAAATCACAAGGAACTTATAATGACCATAATGGGTCTTGAAGGCTGTCTTAAGAATATCCGAGTCCCGAATCTTCAACCGGTGATATCCAGGCCTCAAATCAATCTTGGAGAACACCCTTACTCCTTGAAGCTGGTCAAAAATAGATCATCAATACGCGACAAAGGATACTTGCTCTTGACTGTGACTTTGTTCAACTGCCTATAATCAATGCACATTCTCATAGTACCATCTTTCTTCTTCACAAATAGCACTGGTGCACCCCAAGGTGACACGCTAGGCCTAATAAATCCCTTATCAAGGAGTTCCTAAAGCTGCTCCTTCAATTCATTCAACTCAGCTGGTGCCATGCGATATGGTGGAATAGAAATAGGATGAGTACCTAGAACCAAGTCAATATCCCTGTCGGGCGGCATGCCCGATAAGTCTACAGGAAACACCTCCGAAAACTCCCGCACCACCGGAATAGAATCAATAGTAGGAGCATCGGCACTAACATCCCTCACAAAGGCCAGATAAGAATAAACAACCCTTCCCAACCATCCACTGAGCCTTCAAGTATGAATTCACTCTACTGGTAACATAGTCTAGAGAACCTCTCCACTCAATCCTCGGCAACCCAGGCATCACCAATGTCACAGTCATAGTGTGACAATCTAGAACAACATGACATGGAGACAACCAATCCATCCCCAAGATCACGTCAAAATCAACCATACTAAGCAATAAGAGATCAACTCTAGTCTCCAGACTCCCAATGGTTACTACACACGACCGATATACATGGTCCATAATAATAGTATCGCCAACCGGCGTAGAGACATGAATAGATGAAACTAAGGACTCACGGAGCATATCCAAATGGTGAGAAAAATACGATGATACATATGAATAAGTGGAACTAGGGTCAAATAGTACACAGGCCTCCTTATGACAAACTGAGACAATACCTGTGATCATTGCGTCGGAAGCAATAGCATCGGTTCTGGCAGGAATATCATAGAATCGGGCCTGATCGGCCTCGCCATCTAGGGCGACCCCTAGCTGACTGAGCTGCACCCCGAGCTAGCTGGACGGGTGGTGAAGTAACGGGTGCTGATGTCGTAGGCTGACTCCTCTGCTGAGCCGGACCTCCCGTAAGGTAGGAAAAATACCTCTTGATGTGACCCGTATCTCCACACTCGAAATAACCTCTCCCTGCAAATGGCAGCGGGGAATTGAGGGAGCCCCGAGCACCAGAATACCCGCTAGAAGAACCCGGTGCCGATGAGCACTGAACTGAAGGTGCATGGGATGATCTCTGAGTTGGCATGGCACTGAGAGATGACTGGACCTGATGTGTACTATATGAACCATGTCCGGGTGATACACCACGGTGAACTGGACGGGTCGTCTAAGCATGCCTATAAGGATAACCCTTGTCGTGGTAGAACTGACCTCCAGAAGGAACACCACTAAAACCTCCTGACCCACGAGGCCTTTTGGCCTCCCTCTCACCCCAATCCTGACTGCGGGACGAGCCAACTCAGAAAACCTCATCTCGCATTTGTGAACAATACTTCAAATTTACGAAATAGGGCTAGGGCAGGCTTGGTCGCAAATACGGAAGATCAATATTTGCATTTGCCAACAATTCATCGCAAATGCGATAAAAGCAGAGATGTAAAGGTCTTCGCATTTGAGATTGATTTTTTGCATTTGCGGGGTTCGCAACAAAAGCGACATCTACAACTGATCGAAATAGGACTTAGACAGGATTTTGGTTCATTCCCTAAAAGTTTCAATACAAGAAACCCTTGAGGCAATTTTTCGAAAAACCTTTCTTCCCCAAATGATTGATAAGTGATTCTAAACTAGTTTCTTTCAATCTTTCACTACATTTCCTAGGATTTCAACCAAAAATCTTGTGTTTTCATGGTGGAAATTGGGGGTTTGGGTAGAATTTGGGATTTTTGTCAAATGGAGATTTAGACCTCAAATTGAGGTCAGATTCCAAAATAAATTACATAACCGGCATCGTGAGTGAATGGGTGTTTATATTTTATGACTTTTACCTGATTCCAATACGTGGGCTAGGGGAGGCTTTTTGGGGCAATTTTCTAATTTCTTACTTTAACTTGATTTCATTAATTAGATTAGTTTTCTTATAGTTGTATTTATGATATGTAATTGATGCTCGCTAGATTTGGGCCATCCGAAGTCGGATATTCGTGGAAAAGGCATTGTTACCGATTGATTGAGCTTGGTTCGAGGTACGTGGATGGTCTAACCTTTTATGAGGGAAATCCTCTTAGGATTTAGTACTGTTGTGATATGTGAGCATCGTGTATGTGAGGCGAAAAGTACGTACACATGCTATTTGTTGTAAAACGCGATTTATTTTACTGAGTAGCAACCTGCATTTCCTTTAATTTGAGTTATATTGTTTAAATGAGTATTAGTCTGTTTTCATTATTAATTGACCTATTCCAGTATGTGTAGTTATCCTGTTTAGTCTAATATCACATGCCTACGTGCTTTAACTGCTTATTTGAACTCTATGAAGCATGCCTAGTTGATTTCCTGCTTTCCCTTATTCTTTATCAGTATAACTGTACACATCCTACTATTAACTATTATATTTATTGATTTCTCCATGCACATTTACTTTTGAGTCTATGAGACGGTTCCTCAGGAGTTCTACTTGCATATTTACTTTTGAGACTACTAGGGGGTTCCTCGGGAGTTCTCCCTGCACATTTACTTTTGAGACTATGAGGCGGTTCCTCGGGAGTTTTCCCTACATATTTACTTTTGAGACTATGAGATGGTACCTCGGGAGTTCTCCTTTTATATTTACTTTTGAGACTATGAGGCACTACATCGGGAGTTCTCCCTGTATATTTATTTTGGGACTATGAGAGATCCGAGGCCAGAAGGGCTCGAGAGTCTGGCAATTACTGTGGTACTCGTTCCCCAGCTACAGTTCGCCATGGTAAGGGTTATGTGAGTCGCCCTGTTCATTCAGCTCTTCTAGCCGCCAGTGGTATTCCAGCCCATTTTAGGCCCCAAGAGCCTTATTGTGCACCGCCAGTGTCTAGTGTGCCTCCTGCATGGGGTGCTTTTGGCGGTCAGTCTATCAGACCTAGCTTGAGCCAGTCACAGCATCCACGCTCTCCGAGAGCTTGTTTTGAGTGTGGCGACACCCGCCATATGGTGACGGTTTTCCCCAGAATTAGGAGGGGTGCACCTCCACAGACTTCTCAGCCACCGCGTTCTCCACCGGGTCTTCAGGCTATGATTCCAGTACCAGCTACCGCCCCACCTGCTCAGCTAGCTCGAGGTGGAGGTCGGGGAGGTTGAGGTCACCCTAGAGGGGGAGGCCAGGCCAGGATAGATATTATGCTCTTTCGCCTCGTATAGAGGCAGTTGCTTCTGACTCTGTCATTACAGGTATTGTTTCGGTCTGTCATAGAGATGCGTCGATCTTATTTGATCCGGGCTCCACTTATTCCTATGTGTCCTCTTGTTTTGCCCCGTATTTGGGCGTCCGCTGTTTATGTGTCTACTCCTGTTGGAGACTCTCTTGTTGTGGACCATGTGTATCAGTCGTGTTTGATTGCTCTTAGTGGTTTTGATACCAGAGCCAATTTATTATTGCTCAGTATGGTTGACTTTGATATTATTTTGGGCATGGACTGGTTGTCGCCCCATTATGCTATTCTTGATTGTCACGCCAAAACCGTGATGCTGGCTATGCCAGGATTACCGTGATTATAATGGAGAGGTACCCTAGAGTATACTCCCAACAGAGTTATTTCAGTTTTTAAAGCTCAGCGAATGGTTGAGAAGGGGTGTGACACGTATCTAGCTTATGTGAGAGATGTCAGTATTGATACCCCTACAGTTGAGTCAGTTCTAGTAGTGAGGGACTTTTTGGATATTTTTCCAGCTGATCTTCCGGGCATGCCGCCCGACATAGATATTGATTTTGGAATTGATTTTTTACCGGGTACTCAGCCCATCTCTATTCCTCCATATCATATGGCTCCCTGAGTTGGAGGAGTTGAAGGAGCAGTTACAGGAGTTTCTTGATAAGTACGTCAGCCCTGCTCTCAAAACCACTAAGAGCAATCAAACACGACCGATACACGCGTCCACAATAAGAGAATCTCCCACTGGAGTAGACACATAAACAGGGGAACTCAAAGAATCCTGCGATACGCCCAAATATGGGGCAAAATATGTGGACACATAGGAATATGTAGAGCTTGGGTCAAATAATATCGACGCATCTCTATGACAGACTGGAACAATACATGTAATGACAGAATTAGAAGCAACTGCCTCTGTACGAGCAGGAAGGGCATAATATCAGGCCTGGCCTCCCCCTCTAGGGCGACCTCTACCTCCCCGACCTCCACCTCGAGCTGGCTGAGCAGGTGGGGTGACAGCTGGTGCTGTAATCATAGCCTGAGGACCCGGTGGAGCACGCTGTGGCTGAGAAGTCTCTAGAGGTGCACCCCTCCTAAATATAGGGCAATCCCTCACCATATGGTGAGTGTCGCCACACTCAAAACAAGCTTTGGGAGGGCGTGGCTGCTGTGATTCGCTCTGGCCAGATCTGCTGGACTGGCCGCTAGGAACACCCCGTGCAGGAGGCACACTAGATACTTGCAGTGCCTAATAAGGCTCCTAGGGCCTAGAAGGGACCGGAATACCACTGGCAGCTGGAAGAGCTGAATGGACGGGGCGACTCACATAACCCTTACCATGGAGAGCTGCTGGGGCACGAGCACCAAAATAAGCACTAGTCTATCGAGACCTCTTGGCCTCCCTCTCCTATCTATCCTGGGCAAGCATGCCCTCCAATCTCCTGGCAATGCTTACAACCTGCTGATAAGAAATATCCATCTCCAACTCCCTGGACATACTAATCCGGATGCTGGGGTGGAGTCCCTCAATAAACCGTCGAACCCTCTCCCGAACTGTGGCAACCAAGCCGGTGCATGTCGGGCCAAATCACTGAAGTGAACTGCATAGTCTGATACAGTCATAGCACCCTGGCGCAATTGCTCAAACTCCATGCGCCATGAGTCCCTGAGTCTCTAAGGGACATACTCTCTCGAAAACATGTTCGAGAACTGAGTCCATATAAGTGAAGCTGCCTCAGCCGGACTACTCAAGTCATAAGCATGCCACCACTGATAAGCTGCTCCTCTAAGCTGGAATGTAGTAAAAGAAATCCCGCTCATCTCCGCTGTGCCCATAGTACAGTGATTATGATGACACTCCTCCAGAAAACCCTGAGCATCATCTGTAGCCAATCCGCTGAAGGTAGGTGGATGGTACTTCTTATACCTCTCAAGTCTGAGCTGCTCCACCTCAAAAGCTGCTACCCTAACCTCGGGCTAAGCTGGAGCTACCGGTTGCATTGGCACAATTTTTGGAACCTGGTCGACCTGAACCCGCTGCTCTGGAGTACCGGCGACGGGAGTCTGTGCTCCTCCCCCGGCCTGATATGTGGCAGGAGTAAGTGGAACCAAACCAGCCTGAGCTAAGGTGCTGAACATGCTCAGAAACTGTGCTAGAGTCTCCTGGAGGGTTGGTGCTGGAACAGGTGCCTCAGGTGTCTGCCCTCAAGCCGGAGCTACTGGGGGCTCCTCTGTAGCAGCTTGTATGGGTGCTCTGGCTGCACCACATGGACCTCCTCGGCCTCTACCCCGGCCCCGGCCTCTCGCGACTTTAGCAGGGGGCACGAGTGCCTGGTCATCAGATCCGCTTGTACGTATCCTCACCATCTGTGAGAGAATAGAATACAGAAGTTTAGAATTTTTGAAGTCAACAATTTTCGCACGACAAGGAATCAAAGTAGTGAAATTTTCCTAATAGTTCCATAGCCTTCCGAAGATAAGTACAAACGTCTCCGTACTGATCCGTGAGACTCTAATAAATCGGCTTGTGACTCACGACACCTATGAACCTAAAGCTATGATACCAACTTGTCACGACCCAATTTCCCCTCCGTGTGACGTCGTGACGGCACCTAATCTCTACAACTAGGTATGCCTAACATTTTGCGGAATAATGAAATGAAAATATAAATTAACCAACTATTCAAAAATACACAACAATCCCAAATCCGGAACATCGTGAATCATAAACTACAGAAGGAAAAATCTAGTACATCTATACATCAGAGTCTAACAAAAGAAAAATACAGAAGATAATGGACATGGGAAAGAGTAGAAGGGGACTCCGAGGTCTGCGGACGCGACAGATATACCTTGATGTCTCCAAAGCTGTCCCAGCTCACTGATAGTGCAGCTGATAAGGAGCACCTAGATCTACACATGAAAAATATGTGCAGAAGAGTAGCATGAGTACACCACAATGGGTACCCAGTAAGTGCCAAGCCTAACCTCGGTAGAGTATTGATGAGGTCAGGCCCGTGCCCTACTGGAATATGAAAATAAAGCAAGGCAAGAATGAAATATCGCAGTAAAATAAAGACTGAAATTTAACAAGAAAGAATTCATAGAAGGTAACAACTCAATACACAGAAATACAGTACAGGGAGATCTCCCGGAATACTGTTCCGTAGTCCTAAAGTAAATATGCAGTACAAGGGGATCTCCCAGAATACCGTTCTGTATTCCCAAAGTAAATATGCAGTACAGGGGGATCTCCCAGAATACCGTTCCGTAATCCTAAAGTAAATATGCAGTACAGGGGGATCTCCCGGAATACCGTTCCGTAGTCCTAAATTACATATTCAGTACAGGGTGATCTCCCGGAATATCGTTCCGTAGTCCCAAAGTAAATATGCAGCGCAAACAATAGAAATACGACTACATCACTAACTCTCACGATTTAGACTAAGTACCAGTCAAGGAAGGAGCATGAAATTCACTAAGCATGCTACACAAAGTTCACATAAGCAATTAAGACACCTAGACATGTTGTATTAGACTAAACAGGATAGCTACACATGTTGGAATAACTCAATTAAGAATGAAAATAGATTAATACTCATTAAAATGGTATAACTAAAAATAAAAACAAAACAAGTTGCTGCTTAGTAAGAAAATCGGGTTTTTCCATAACTAGCTCGTGTACATACTCGTCACCTCACATACATGGCGCTCATATATCACAATAGTTTCAAATCTTAAGGGGATTTTCCCCACACAAAGTTAGGCAATCCACTTACCTAGAACCAAGCTCAATCAATCGGTCACAATGCCCTTTCCACGAATATCCGACTCTGAATGGCCCAACTCTAGCCAAACGCAATTACATATCATAAATACAACCATAATAGACTCATCTAATTAATGAAATCAACATTTTAACAAAAATTCCAAAATTAACTCAAAAATCGCCCGTAGGGCCCATGTCTCGGAATAGGGTAAAAGTCACAAAATACAAACACCCATTCACTCACAAGTCTAACCATATAAATATTACTCAAATCCGACCGCAAATCCCCTTTCAAAACTCGAAATCTTTGTCGAAGAAGTTCTTCCATTTTTCTCCCAATTGCAACCCCAAAATCCAAAATTTAAAAGGCAATTAATGATAGATTAGTGGAATATAACCAAAATGGAGTGTAGAATCATTACCCAATCGATATCTCTAAAACTCCCTCAAAATCTCGTCCAAATCCGAGCTCCCAATTCAAGTTTTTGATAAAATGGCAAAACCCCCATTTTTGGAATGTTTAAGTACTGCCCAGGAAATCCTTTTTCGCGAACGCGGCCATCTCCTCGCTTTCGCATAGAACAAAACTCCACTGATCGAAATTCCTCTTTTGCGAACACGAGAGTCCTCTCGCGAACGTGTAGCTTCACCTGCCAGACACTTCGCGAACGCATTCTCCTCTACGCGAACGCGTAGAACAAATCCTTGGGGTCACAGTTGTTCCATTTTTCCTCTATGTGAATGCCTCCTACTCCTCACGTTCGTGATGCTTCCACTGGCCACACCTTCACAAACGTGAAGAACAAACTTCTGCAATAAAAAAACCAAAAAAATCTGCTATCTTTCCAAGGTCCAAAATGATCCGCTGAGTATCCGAAAGACAGCCGAAGCCCCCGAGACCTCAACCAAATATACCAACAAGTCCTAAAATACCATACGAACTTAGTCGATCCCTCAAATCACATCAAACAACGCTAAAATCACGTATCACCCTCTAATTCAAATTTAAAGAAACTTGAAACTTCCAAATTCGACAACCGATGCCGACACCAACCAAACCACGCCCGATTGACCACAAATTTTGCACACAAGTCATATTCAACACTACGGACCTACTCCAACTTCTGGAATCGAAATCCAACCCCGATATCAAAAAGTTCACTACCGGTCAAAATCTCCAAAAATTTTATTTTCACCATTTAAAGCCTAAATAAGCTACGGACCTCCAAAACACAATCCGAATACACCCCTAAGTCCAAAATCACCTAACAGAGCTAACGAAACTGATAGAATTCCATTCCGGAGTTGTCTTCACATAGTTTCGACTACGGTCCAAATCCTAAGGCTTAAACCTCTATTTAGGGACTAAGTGTCCCAAAACACTCCAAAAACCAAAACGAAACTTCCCAGAAAGTCACAATAGCAGAAATAGATATGAGAGAAGTAGTAAATAGGGGATCAGGGCTATTACTCTCAAAACGACCGGCCGGGTCGCTACTGGTCTGGAGCATTTGAACTGAGTACTTTTGTCATGATCTTTATTTTACATGCCTTGATAATATGTGTGGTTTTCTTTTGACGCTTAAGCTCATTTGCTGAATCCTGTGATTACTCCTAATTGTTATGATGACTATGCTTAGTTGTTTAACTTGAGAGTCGGTCCTGAGCCGTCCGGAGTGAATCATGTGCATTGTGTGATGTGAGGTCTTAATTATATTTTGTACTAGATTGTATTAGTCTAGAACTTGCCCCGTGTGTTAGTTGAAGCGAAATAAATGGGCTTTGTGAGCTAGGAGATGATGTAGGCATTTCTTTGATTGTCCATTGAGCTAATATGCCACCATAAATAACATTATCCTTAGATAGCCCATTTAAGCCTATAAACCTTTTCTTTGGCACCCGCATTATAAGCTGATTCCCTTTTTTGTTCTAACTAGATCTTCTTGAACCTTTACCTCCGAAAGTACTTAAGTCGCTAGAAGAGTAAGGTGAGAGTTGAGGTAGCTTTTTAGTGGAACCATAGAAAGGCCAAAGGTGCACGTGTGTTTTGAAAGATCATTAGCTGGACAACCTAAATGGGGAGAGTGTTTAAAAAAAAGGGTCATAGAAAGTAAAGAAAAAAAAAAGAAAGAATAAAAAAATAGAAAATTCACCTCCTATTCCTCTTATTCGGGCTAGTGAAGGCGTAGTTGTGCCTAAAGAGAAAGACCGAATTGTACATGGTTTCGTGGCATTGCTTGGATTGGTCATGAATAGAGTGCATTTGAAAGTTAAGTATAGTGTATTAAAGCACTTAGCAGGGTTAGTCACTATACAAAAATATATCCTACCCATCCCTTATACTACATTTCAACCTGAAAAGAAATAATTGATTCTGGACTTCGCAAGCTTAGATTAGTAGAGATATACACTAAGGGCAAGCCTATAGTACGACCTCGGGATGCACATGAATTAATTTGAGAGACTGGGCGAATTCTTTTGATTTGTAAGTCCTTAAATTATACTTGAATGCATATTTGAGTGTGTGGACTAATTTCTATCTCTTATTTGTGGTGAGAGCACATAATTTACCAAGAATTGATAAAGTCCAAGCGCTTTGAGTTGGCACAATAAGTGAGTTATAGTAGGGAATGCATTGGAGTCATCTTTTGAGGTTAGGATATTAGAAGAGTCACACAAATATATTAAATAGTCTTTGCATGAGCCTAATTTTGAAGAAAGATGTCACTAGTTCTTATGTTGGATTCTAAGAGTTGATATAAACCATTGTCATTGGTGTGATGCTCGAGTTTGTTTTAAAATGTGTTTCTTGCCTATGCGCTTAATTTCAAGTTGCTCGAGGACGAGCAAGAGTTTAAGTATGGGATGGTGCTAAACGGTGAAAAGTTTATGTTTTGAGTGTGTTTGTGTATTAATTCTTGTGTGAGTTGCGGGAGTTCACACCTCTTTTGAAGTGAAAATATGCTCATTACGTGTTTCTTATGTGTAGGAATAAACTTGCGCGGAAAAGGATCAAATGGGAGAAAAATTGGTGAAAAAGAGCTAAAGAGAAAAGTCTCAGACAGCGAAGCGAGGGTCACTTTGCCAGATCGGGACCGGAGCAGAAGAAACCAGAAAAGTCCCGGACAGCGAAGCGAGGGTCACTTTCCCATACCGGGACCAGAGCAGAAAAATATCAGCTTTTCCAATCCGAATTAGGAAATGTCAATTTCGGCCCAACTAACCCTAAACCATATAAACATGATAGTTAGTCACTTTTTAAAGGGAGAGAAGACCCTAGGGAAGCAAGAACACACTTGGAAGCCGAGAGAATCCATAACAGAGTTCAGAACACGTGGAATTCATCTTGAGCTCTTCTTTTTCCTTTCTATTATTGATTTTTATGTATTCTTGGGAATTAATTGAGATTGCTACCATGACTATGCATGGCTAAACTCGTTCATTCTAGGGTTATGGTTTTACATGAATGTTGATATTCAAATATTTATTTGATGATCTAATTTATCATGTTGGGTTGTTTATTAATATCCTGAGTCTAATTATTTTACTGCCTAGCTAACAGTAAAATACTATATATGAATATTGAGTTGAACTTGAAAGAGGTAATTCTTGATTGCTATAGGAGTGAATAGAGTGTGATCTTGAACCTAGTCATTGGGGAATTGATTTGCGAATACGGATAGAAATATACCTATTTGTCATGCTTAACCAATTGTGCAAGAGATTATTAATGCATTCTTTTTATCTCTAATCTCATAGAAATATAGGGTTTAGAATAAATTGAATAGGCGAGTAGCAATTGTCAAATTTCTACGAGTATTATTGTCTTTGAAGGTTAATAACCCAAATTAATTAATAAGTTAAGTTAATTGAAGAATTCGATAGGATTGTTACATAACCATAACCCTGGAATATTATTTCTCATCGAATTAAACCTTTCGTGCTAAGTGTGCTAGTTAATTAGTTATTCTGTTAATCATAATTTTAGTTAGTAGAATTAATCAAACAAAAATCATCTTGAAATTATTCTTGACTTGATAAATTAGAAATTGCTTGATTTAGTTGATAATTAATCACAAGTCCTCTTGGGAACGACACTCTACTCACTATTTATTACTTGATTGACCGCATATACTTGCATGTGCGATTTAGGGTAACATATAACGCAAATACATAATGTGATTTTTTACAACCGAGTATCCATTAATATAAGTACACGCGCAAGGCGCGTACATTAAAAGTATGAACGCCGTTAGTGAAATATCGTTCACCATTTTTACCTGTTAAATATAGATTTTTCATCACACTAAATTGTAATTAAAATTTTTCTTCTAATTATTAGAACGTTTAAAGCAACTAAATTTTTTATTATGAATATTTCCCGTATTTGGATAGATGTAACGACCCGGTCGGTCATTTCAAGTGTATTAGCCTCGATCCCCTATTTATTTCCTCCTCTCTATTATATTGTTGTTACGCAACTTGCCGGGGGTGTTTGGTTTTGGTTTCGGGTGAGTTTCGGAGTGAAATGGGACACGTAATCCCTATGTTGGAAGGTTAAGTCGTAGGAGTTGACCATAGTTTGACTTGTGTGAAGATAACTCCGAAATTGAGTTTTGTCGATTCCAATAGCTCCGTATGGTTATTTTGATCTTAGGAGTGTGTCTGGATATTGATTTGGAGGTCCGTAGGTCGTTTCGGCGTGAATTGGCGAAAGTTGGAAAGTTGGATGATTTTGGAAAGTTTGACCAGGAGTGGACTTTTTAATATCGGGGTCGGATTCTGATTCCAGAAGTTGGAGTAGGTCCGTAATGTCATGTGTGACTTGTGTGCAAAATTTGGTGACAATCAGAGTTGTTTTGGTATGAATCGGCGTTGGTTTCGGAATTCGGAAGTTCATAAGTTCTTAGGCTTGAATCGATGAGCAATTCGTGATTCTAGTATTTTTTGATGTGATTTGATGCTTCGAGCATGATCGTATTATATTTTAGGACTTGTTGGTATATTCGGACGGGGTCCCGGGAACCCCGGGTGTGGTTTAGATCAAATTCTGACCAATTTTGGACTTACCTTCATTGCTGAAGTCCCAGACCTGCCGGTGTCATTGCACCTGCGGAGGGTTTAACCGCAGGTGTGGAATCGCGGGTGCGAGAGGTGAAGCGCAGAAGCGAAAGGAGAGCCCGGGGCTGGCTCGTAGGTGTGGACACTTGGGCGCAAGTGCGCCTCCGCAGGCGCGACTATCTCCTCCGCAAAAGCGGAAGTGGAGGAGGGGCTTTGGGTAGGACCGCGGTGCAGTCTCCTTCTCTATTGAAGCGGGCTCGCAAGTGTGAGACATGGTCCGTAGAAGCGGAACTCCTGGACTTAAGTGGCATGTGTGATGGAGTTTGGGGGTTCTTGGGATCAATTCTTGCCGCTTGCAGAGTTTACTTACAATAACAGTTATCAGTCGAGCATGCAGATGGCCTCGTATGAGACTTTGTATGGTAGGCAGTGCTGGTCTCCGATAGGTTAGTTTAAGCCGGGTGAGGCTAGACTATTGGGTACAGACTTGGTTCAGGATACTTTGGTAAGGTTAAATTGATTCAGGATCGACTTCGTTCAGCCCAATCCAGACAAAAGAGTTATGTGGATCGGAAGGTTCGCGATTGTATTCATGGTTGGGGAACATCTCTTGCTCCGGGTTTCACCCATGAAATGTGTTATGAGGTTCGGGAAGAAGGGCAAGCTGAGATCTAGGTATATAGGACCTTTTGAGATTCTTGAGAGGATTGGGAAGTGGCCTACAGACTTGCACTATCACCTAGTCTAGCTTCAGTTCATCCAGTATTCCATGTTTCTATGCTCCGGAAGTATCACGGCGATCTGTCTCATGTGTTGGTTTTCAGCTCAGTCCAGTTGGACAACAATCTGTCTTATGTTGAGGAGCCGGTGGCCATTTTGGATAGGCAGGTTTGAAAGTTGAGGTCGAAGAACATTGCTTCAGTGAAGGTTCAGTCGAGGGGCCAGCCAGTCAAAGAGGCTACTTGGGAGACTGTAATGACCCGACCGGTCGTTTTGAGCTTTTGCGCGTCATTTGACAGTTTGAGTCCTTGAGTAGCTTCAATTCAGGTATTATGACTTGTACATGTGGTCGGAATCGAATTTCGGGAGGTTTGGAGTTGATTTGGGAAGAAAATTTTAAATTCGGAAGTTTTAAGTTGGAAGAATTAACTAAGTTTTGGATTTTTTGTAAACGACCTCAGAATCGGGAATTTAAGGTTCCAATATGTTCGTTTGATGATTTCAGACTTGGGCGTATGTTCGGGTCGAATATCGGGTGGCCTGGGAGTATTTCGGTGCCTATTACGGAAGGTTGGCATTTTGAAGGTTTAATAAATTCCTAAGTTTGAGTTGAAGTGGATTTTGATGTTTTCGATGTCCGTTTGGGATTCCGAGCTTGAGAATAGTTCCGTATGGTGATTTTGTTCTTGGGAGCATGTCCGGATGTTGATTTGGAGGTCCGTAGGTCATTTCGACGTCAATTGGCTTAAGTTGAAAATTTGATAATTTTTGGGAAGTTTGACCGATAGTGGACTTTTTGATATTGGGGTTGGATTCCGATTCTGGAAGTTGGAGTAGGTCCATAATGTCAATTATGACCTATGTGCAAAATTTGAGGTCAATCGTACTTGATTTGATAGGTTTCGACATCGAATATAGAAGTTTGAAGTTCCAAAGTTCATTAGGCTTGAATAGGGGTGCGATTCACGGCTTCGATGTCGTTTGATGTGATTTGAGGCCTCGAGTAGGTTTGTGTTATGTATTGGGACTGGTTGGTGTGATTGGACGGAGTCCCGAGGGCCTCGGGTGTGTTTCCGGGTGTGTTTCGGACCAAGTTGGACTGCTTTGGAGCTGCTGTGCTGGTGTCTGGTTTCCTTCTTCGCAAATGCGAAGGATCTCATCCATTCGCTAAGAGGAATTTTAGGGCTGTTGGGATTTGGCCTTCACGAACGCGAGGCAGAAATTGGGAAAGCCTTCTCGAACGCGAGCTGAAGGCTGCAAATGCAAAGAAGGAAGGGGGAACTGGGGGCCTGGAAGCATTAAGCCTTCACGAACGCAGCTCAGGGACCGCGAATGCGAAGCATCAGGACTTGGAGGCATCGCGAACACGGCGTAGGGGACGCGAACGAGAAGAGGAATGTTTGGGGGCAGTGGCAATTGGCCTTCGCAAATGCGATGCCCTGGTCGCGAACGCGAATAAGGGGTGATTGTGCGGGGCAGACTTGTTTTAAATGGGGATTGGGTTCATTTCACCCATTTTCCGCACGGCTTGGGCGATATTTTGAGCTCTTCAAGGGTGTATTTTCACCGTCTAGTGTAAGGTAAGTGATTCCCACCTATTTCTAGTTAAATACTTGGTTTATATACGAATTTAGGCTTGTAAATTCATTGAAATTAGTAGAAATATGGGGTTTTGAAGAAAAACATAGAAATTGGTATTTTTTGGATTTTTACCATGCAATTTGACATGGAATTTGGAATAAATGATATAATCGAGTTCGTGGTGTTATGAGTAAAGTTTATCTTCAAAATATTTCAGAATCCAGGCACGTGGGCCCGAGGGTGAATTTTATCGATGTTTCGAGTGGTGTTAGAAATTGTTTTAATATAACACATATTGATTGATTTGCACATTATTTGCATAGTTTCGGGATCGACACGCATTAGTTCGAGGTGTTAGAGTGGCGTTGGAGATGGCTATGGAACTTCGGAGCGAGGTAAGTCTCTTGTCTAACCTTGTAAGAGGGAATTTACCCCATAGGTGATTAAAAGTAATATATGTTGTAAATTGTGGGGGCTACGTACGCACGAGGTGACGAGAGTCCGTGCGTAGCTACTAATTATGATTATGTCTGGGTAGTTTAGGACCCAAATCATGAATTATTTGTAATGTTTGCATCTTTTGTTAAATAAAGTATCTGAATCATATTGGAAATTGTTAGAGGAAATAGTAAAGGACCGAAATTTCACGTACTTGAATTTTTGTGCGAATTACTCGACCGTTAATAGACATTGTACCTCCTTTCGCATTAGCCTTGTGATAGCTTCTCATTCCGGAGGTTCATCAAGTGTCCTCCTTTCTTGTGGAGCGGGCCAAACGCCTCGGCAGTATAGATGCATCTATGGATTGTTCTACTCGTCCCTCGGCAGTGTACATGTTATTCCAGATCGGGCCAAATGACCTCGGCAGAATCGTGCGTTATTGCTAGTAGTTCGAATATTCACAAGATAAACCTCCCACTGAAGCCCGACATTTTGTGGTAATTCTTGCTTAAATTTGTTATTAACACTTGGAAAGTTTCTAAGATATTAATGTAGAATACAAGATCGAGAAACTTATGCTTTAAAAGGAATAATTGGAAGATTATAAACCTTACAGATTTACCCCACTATTGTTGTGCACTTCATATCTGCTTACGCCTTTATTATGTTGCTTTATTGGACCTTTAGTAAGTGTCGATGTCGACCTCTCGTCACTATTTCTTCAAGGTTAGGCTTGATTTTTACTGGGTACACGTTGATTTACGTACTCATACTACACTTGCTGCACATATTGTATAGGTAGATATAAGTCTAGTGGTCTTCTGGGCACAGAGGCGCGGCTATTGCGGGGATTTACGGTGAGCTGCATTCCATGTTACGAATCCGCAGTATACAGAATCTCCATCAAAGTTATTTACATTTTCCTATCTAATCTGTATTCCAGATGGAGGTTATTCTTTATCATATTTCCTTGTTGATGCTGATGCACTCGTGACACCAGATTTTGGGGGTTCCTACTGGATGTTTAGTATGGTAGTTCACGTAATTAACATTGTTTCACCCTATAAATTCTATTTCATACTCTTTAATTAATGGTAATTATGATTTCAAAGGTAATAGAAATGAGTAATTTATTTAGTAAATTGTCGTTAGCTTACCTGATGGCGGCGTTAGGCGCCATCACGATCTATAGTGGATTTTGGGCTGTGACAGAGACCGAGCATGATATGAGTAGCTGTTATTCTCATCTCTTCACCACTTCAGGTATGTCTCTATACTCGTTCGAGGACGAACGTTTGTTTTAAGAGGGAGAGGATGTAACGACTCGGCCAGTTGTTTCAAGTGTATTTGCCCCCATCCCCTATTTATTGCCTCCTCTATGATATAGTGTAGTTACGTGACTTGCCGGGGGTTTTTTGTTTTAGTTTCGGGTGAGTTTCAGAGTGAAATGGGACACATAGTCCCTAAGTTGGAAGGTTAAGTCGTAGGAGTTGACCATATTTTGGCTTATGTGAAGATGACTCCGGAATGGAGTTTTGTAGGTTCCTGTTACACCCTATATTTTCGTACGTAAAAATGCATCGTAAGCAAACTAATGTAGGACCAAAAATGAGATAATATTTAAAAGTATATAAAGTAAGTTAATCATGTTACCTCTGAGGTTACAAATATTGAAGATCATGAACAACAAGTACAAAGAGGGTTGGACAGTTCAGAAGCTAAAGCAATTGAAGAAAATAATGTTTCGTCGAAAGTCGATAAGTTGGGAATGTTATAACATGCACTTTTGGGGTGAGACTAGGGCGCTCAACATGATAAAGACATTATGTTACGATTTATATTAGTCGTATGACATCCGTGTGTTATGTTTTGAAGTCAAGCGAGTTGTGGAACAAAAGTCGATGAAAGTCATCACAAGTTACATTCATAAGTTTTACTGAAACTTTGGGTCAACTGTAACTGCAATTTTCTCCCAATATACTTAGAGTTATGGGGTGTTCCACCCAT